>JAWPHD010011399.1:0-84270 GCA_037043455.1 Cyrtodaria siliqua
AACATTGTGTTGTAACTATATGCTTATCCTTGGATAGTGGATGTCTGCAGGGAACTTGACCTTTTACCTAAAAATCAAACGATCATCCTCTTTCCACTGTCCAGCAATGAAGTTTCATGAAATTTGCTTTAGGTAATAGGAAAAACTGTGTGGGCAATACTTTTCATTTTCCGGTCATGGTAACGGACCTTTCAACTACTGACTTCAAAATAAACAGGGATTATCATTTCACCAAAGGCATTCAAAGTATGAAGTTTTATGAAATTAGCTTCAGAGAAAGTAATAAAGAGTTTGTACAAAGTTTCGTCAAAATCCAACAAGTAGCGCAGACAAGATTTGTGACAGACGAACGGAAAGGTCAAATCTAATCTGTCTCACCTACCACTTTGTGGTGGAAGACATAATTATAAAGACAATATTTTAGTTCATATGTATACTTTATTAAGCAAATAATTGAGCGAACATAAACTTCAGCATTGACTCTGGCCAGTGGTGTACATGGGGTCTTCTTTCACATGACGTGCAGACTGAAAGAAAAGAAAGACAGAATAAAAAGTTAATATAAGTCGAGCAGAGTATTCAATTTGAATCAGGTGTTGCGAGAGGGATCTAGGGCATGTTTAGGGGAATGGGACAGTTTAAAATTTAATTATTGTTTAACGCCTCATCAACACGTTGTTTAGGTTATTTCGAACCGCCCGAAAGAGAGGAGGAAAGATACATAGGCATCCAGGAACCCTGCCCTACGCTTACTACCGATTAGATACCTATGGTTCTTTAACGTGCTTGGAGGGAGGACAGACTCCGATACACAGGACCACCCGGTTTACGTTCCCATCAGACGAACGAGGCTAGCAGGACACATCGAAGTAACCCAGTGGCGACAGTAAGAATTGAATCCGTGTTCACTGGATTCAAAGCCGATATGCTATAAACGTCCCTTGACCAAAACTGAGTAAATGGCACATCAAGTAAAGGGTCAATACATATTATATTGTGTATCATACGAGTATATGATTGAATTGACATGATTATAGAACCATTTTAATGTATGTTTCACCCAACAGTACAGCAATAATCTATTATAAGGAAAGTTAAATCTGACAGAGGGTGCAATGTATTATAAGCCATTTTTACTAGAAGGGGAATAAAATACAAGTCTAGCCAAAAATCTAAAATTATTAAATTTTATACGTTTTGTTCATAGGATATTTTACTTTAATGACTTAGTAAGGTCATTTTACATGGGGAGAAAACATTACTATACAACTATAATCTCTCTCAAAACCTGGTGATGCCGCTAGTTTTAGAAATAAAACATGATTAAATAGGGCAGTTGAGAAGACACTTTTGTAGATGTGTGGTCTGTTCTGATGTGAAAATGTGTAAAACAGACACAAGATTGGAAATTTGCTCTGAGTCCCTTTAATAAATTGAGGACCCATCACATAGACCAATTGGATGATGTTAAAGGGACAAACGGCAATCTTGAAGTATTTATCAAGCTTTAACATTAGCATCTCCATTTGTTAACCTGGTAACATGTTTAATTTAAACCTGCTTGCATTAAAAGTTAAATAAATAATTATAGGTGCACTATTATCAACAGTAAGTAATGTGTAAAACAATTTCTTCTGAACTATTCTAATAAATAATATTAATGATGCACAGATGCAAACTATGCAGAAAAAATAACCGAACTCCAGAAGTTTTAAACAAATAAAGACTGCCTAGTGTCCCTTTAACACAACTTGTTTTCGCATGTATCCAGTACATGTAGTTTACACGAGCTCATATGACAATCACGCTGCACTATCACTGAATTTTTTTAACACAAGCTCCATTTAAAGAACTACACAAGTGCAAACAAATTTTAAAAAGGCTCTTACCTCCATATGATCCAATGGCATTTAATACGGCTTGACATTCTGAAGTCGTCAGTATCAATTCACTCAGAGCTGCCCAAGGGCTCGATTCACATTTGAGACCTCTCTGAAAACAACATCAGTCCAATGTCAATGATCAAACAGACATAGTTTATCCTTTGTTATGCATAATGTAACATATTTAAAAAAGAAAAGATAAAATAACTAAATTGAATAAAGCATGAATACTACTTGTGCTCAATAACACGGTTAATGTAATAAAAACATCTCTCATCATTCATTCTACATGTAAAATATAATGTAGCCCAACTGGAGATCCATTAAAAACATTGTTCCACTTTCACAGCATATTTCCAGCCCATGGAATAGTCATTTCTTTTGAGACACACTGGAGGCAAGCGTAGTAGCTACACCGCCTTAAAGGCTTTTAAGTGAAATGTACTTTCTCGAAATTGCGTTGTTTTTTTCGCAACAGAATGTAAATAAATGTAAATTCAAAATCACTTCCTTGCCTCAAAACTTCTGTACATAAATATGAATCTGACCGATTTCAGTCAAATGTCTATGGCAGATTACATTGTTTCAATGGCAGATTACATTGTTTCAATGGTAGTTGTATCGGGTTATGTATTCACGAATGTGCATTTCTACTAACAATAGTTTTATTCCACGAAACGTTCTACAGTTTACAGTACATCCAGTTACTGGAAAGATCGGAGTACACGAAAAACACTTATTGTGATTATGAACTTTCTATTATACACTATACACTACTTTTTTAGGCACTGTATTAGGCCAATTTCTAAATATGCACGATCTAAAAGGGGTGTGTACTATTTATTAACAAACACATTTTAATGACAAAACAAATACCTTGATCATGGACCTTCAGCAGCAGACAATACTCCCAAATCCAACTTGCAACAACATGTCAATTTCACGTGTCAAGTTATGTCACGGTGACCTGTCAGTCACCAACACTGCATCGTGTTTACACATAATGGAACGTTATTTGTCCGGTAAGGTATTAGTTTTTACATAATCTACGGTATTAAACACTGTACGCGTGTTGTAAGACTCCATAGGTACCCGTAGTGCTCGCCGACGTAGCGCGCCCAATTTCGGGTGTAAAAAAATGGCGTCTGTTTTAATTGAAAATTCATAAAATAGTCCGTAAAATACAAAGAAATAGTCCATGTTCGCGGAGTTAAAATGCGAACAGAACTGATATGTTATAGGTACGTGGCGTTCCTACTGTAAATGGTAAATAACTTATTATTTTGTTAGATTATCGTCATGGTTTACGCACATAAGTCTGATAAGCTGCTCAATTTCGTTCGAAAATCACATGGGTGTTCGAGCGTTTTTTCCAGTCGCGTTTTTTGCAAAGGAAATTAGGCGTATATGCAGTTACATAGAACGTCAGAATAAAAAAAAAGACTGCATAGGAGCCAATTTATTAGGCTAGGGGTGATGGTGAGGGGGTTGTGGTAGGGGGATTAGGGCGAGTTAGATATTTGAGTAATCATAAATTATTCAGGTTAAGCAGCAAAATGTCGATCATACCACCATTATTTTCCCATCTGTATCCGATTCAAAAATGCGAAAGTTATGAGCCTATGACATATACATTAAGGTTACTCCTGTATCGTTTTGTTTGAGATATCTCGATTTTGTAACCTTGGAAACATATGCATCCACAAGTTGTGTATAGTGATGTTATTTTAAACATGATTTCTATAGGAAAATACTTGCAAACAAGATTGGGAAATGTTTCCATAGAATCCTAGAAAAGTAGCTAGTATTTTATTCATTAAAAATGTGAGGACAAGCACAATATAAACATTATAAAAATTAAAGGAAACGTTCTAAAACGAGTTTCCCCACCATAAACCCTTCCTTACTATACTCTACAAAAGCACTGTGACGACCAGATATACAATTAGATATTCTTGAATTGATTAGTAATCTCCCTTGCTAACAATTTCGCCATTCGCTTTGTTATTAAGCTGGATTTGTCATTATTCCGTACGTATGTTCCACGTATGCTTATCTCAATTTAATCAATTGTTTAATGAATTATTAGTGTAGAAATGGATGATATAATCGTTAACGTTATTTTAATAGTTTTAATATAGACTAGGATATCGTTAGGAGCTCATTACCTGTAGTAAATATACATACATGTCAATCACTCTTGCCAGTACATTTTCTCCGCCTTCATGGAATCATGTAGCTTAACCATTATCATTATCTTAATCTTACCCTAAACCGTACCTAACTCTAACATAACCATACCCCTTACCTAACCCTTATCTAACCCTTTCCAAACCATAATCTTACCCTAACCTAACATTAAACCTAAGTTTAAACCTAACTATAACCTAACCACAACAATAACACGTATTATTAAAAGTAGATATAAATATCGAACAGGAAAATTAGCATTCAAGGACGACAGTCAACCACAAATACAACAAAGAAACAAAGAACAACTATATAATTATAAAGATGAATAAAAGCCAAGATAATGGGATTTAAACCAGGTTCTATTGTGCACCAAAACTCACTCTTACCCTAGTAACATTCCAATAAACGGGACAGTGTAAATAAAGATATACCTGCCAGGTTATAATCACCAACAAACAAGGCAGCGTTAATAGTCTATATAAATAAAACACATAAATGATAATGTATATATAATATAAAAAAGAAAAGCCTAGAAAGCCACAAAGCAAGTACTCAGTGACTTGGCAGAAGCCAAAGCAACAAGAAAACAAACCGTTAATGGTACGACAAGACAAAAGACAAACATCAAACGCTACCGTCCTATAAGGATTTAGGTAGACGTCATCAAAGGGTCCACAATCTGTCCGGTCGTCGCACAATCAAAGGAAAGCATAGTGGCGAACTGTAAATGGGTCAACCACTAAACATGTAGTACGTTGCAAAATGATAGGTCATACATGTAACCTCTTTTGATAAACTTTTTAACAAATTTAATAAAAAATGTATGAAAGTGATTATGACCAAGGATCTTATGAAGTTTGCAAATCGAATCAACCCTAACATATGGTGGTTGATTTCTGCCATGTCGTTTTGTTGTCTTTGCGCGTCTTGGCGAGACGACATTTGAAAGGCGCGAAGACGACAAATAAATGAGGACCGTTGTTGTTTTATTTTTGTCGTTCTGTCATCTTGTCGTCTTGGCGCCCGCCAGAACGACAAAACGAACAGACGACAAAAGACTGTATTTGTCGTATTGTCGTCTTTTGCTGCCCGCCAGAACGACAAAACGAAAAGACGACAAAATGCTGTATTTGTCGTCTTGTAATCGTTTCACCTTCCGGTAGACATGCGCATTGTAATTAATTAATGCCAAAGCATAAACTCCCAAAAACTTTTACATGAAGTAAAACAACTTTTCGATTGAAAGGAAAGCTACACGTGAACGGTATGGTGTTAAAACATATATTATTTCTCGGGTAGGTAGTATAAGCATCTGTAAAACATAGGAAGTGTGTTTTACTAACTAAACGAATTCCGTGCGTAGCCCCAGATTGCATGCATATGTTGGGCCAACATCAAACCAATATCACCACTTTCGTTGGCCCTGCATTGGTCTTTTACGTTGGGCTTATTTGATTCTGCTCATCGTTTCCACGTTGGCCCTACATGTTGGTTTATTTTTGGGCCAATGCCTTGTGATAATACTAAACAATTGGGCCAACATCAAGCCAACTGATTTGATGGTGGAAAAAAGTTGGGCCAATATTATGAAACACTGTTGGCCCGATGTTGGTCTTTTACGTTGGGCCCATTTGATTCTGCTCATCGTTTCCACGTTGGCCCAATATGTTGGTTTATTGTTGGGCCAATGATTTGTGGCAATAATGTTAAGTTGGGCCAACATCAAACCAACTGTGGAAAATAGTTGGGCCAATATCATGTGCAGAGGTTGCTAAATAGCTTTTAAAATATGATTTGCATGTAGAAATACACAAATTTGCTCGGACACTTTGGCTCTAATTAATTGAAAATGGTGAAATAATTAGCGAAATCTATGACAAGAGAGATGATTTTAATTTTGACATTGTTAATTATCCCCACCTGGATGGGGATGTTCCCCGAGCAACTTCTTATGGAGTGTATGTGTCTCAACTTATTCGTTTTTCAAGAGCTTGTACTCGAGTTGAGGACTTTAATATTCATAATCTTTGTATAACTAAAATGCTACTCAATCAGGGTTACCGTTACCATAAACTTCGTAAAACCTTTGCAAAATTTTATTTCGTAACCCTGATCTTCTTTCCAAATATAAAAGTAATTTAAGGACTCTTCTGCGACAAGGATTATCACAACCTGACTTCTATGGTGATGTGATTTATAAACTTCGTAAGATTCTTGGTCATGATCACTTTCATACTATCTTTGTTAAACTTGTTTATCAAAAGAGGTTATGTCCCTATCATTTTGCAACGTACTGCATGCTTGGTGGTGGACCCTTTTACAGTTCGCCACTATGCTTCCCTCTTTAATTGTACGATGACCGGACAGTCTGTGGACCCTATGATGACGCCTACCTAAAGCCCATTGGGAAGGTGGCGTTTGATGTTTGTCTATGATCTTTCTTGTCGTGCCCTTAATGGTTTATTCTCTTGTTGCTCTGGCTTCTGCCAAGTCACTGAGTACCTTCATTGTGGCTTTCTGTGGCTATTGTTTTTTTTGTATTATATTTACACGAGCATATTTGTGTTTTACTTATATTGCCTATTGATGCTGCCTTGTTTGTTAGAGATTAGATCATGGCGGGGATTTCTTTATTTACACGTGTCCTGTTTTAATGGGATAACAGTAGGGTAAGTGTGAGGTTTGGTGCACCCTAGAAACACCGGTTTAAACCCCCTGTTGCCTTTGTTGCCACTGACCGTTCCAAGGCGGTAGCCCTATTGTCAACCCTTTTGTGTTTGTGATGTCGTTTGCATTTTTTATTAGTTTTGCCTTCTCGTTTGTCTGTTTACCTGTTTGTTTTTATGTTTTGTGGTTGACTGTCGTCCTTGAATGCTGCTTTCCCTGTCCGATATTTTTATTTGTCGTCTTTTCGCGAGGCGTCTAGAAGACAGAAATCAGCCACCATACTAACATAACCAATAACTATTGTATCTTACTTCACCTTACTTAACATTTAGTCATCATAGTAGAACTATTTTTCATTACTCTCCTCTTCTGCAGTCTTGTTGACCGTCTGATGTTATTTTCATCCTGCATTGACGCTGTTGGTTCAATGTATGTTTTCACATTTTCAATTCACTGACAGTGCTTAAATGGAGGTTGTTTCCCAGGTTTATTTCTTTCAGTCAATACGTTTGAGCTACAGCATTTCTTTATGTTCAGTCTAGAGTAGCACAAATAACTAACGCGTTGTCAGATACATGCTACTCATTTATACTGTTAAGCAGCGTGTTTTATATTATAGGCTAAGAAACATAGCTGTATTCCCAAATATGGTTGTCGTATCTGTCTGCATTTTTGGCTTGTCGAGCGTTTCTTGCGTATCGGCTCTACAAAAAAAGAACGGTGGTGTTACATTTTAAATAATAATTTGAATAATAGTTTACAGATTTTTAAAAGTTATATACCGATATAGAGTTATATACCGATATAGAGATATATACCGATATAGAGTTATATACCGATATATAGATATAGAGTTATATACCGATATAAAGTTATATACCGATATAGAGATATATACCGATATAGAGATATATACCGATATATACCGATATATAGTTATATACCGATATAGAGATATATACCGATATAGAGATATATACCGATATAGAGATATACCGATATAGAGTTATATACCGATATAGAATATAGAGTTATATACCGATATAGAGTTATATACCGATATAGAGTTATATACCGATATAGAGATATATACCGATATAGAGATATATACCGATATAGAGATAAACCGATATAGAGATATATACCGATATAGAGTTATATACCGATATAGAGATATATACCGATATAGAGTTATATACCGATATAGAGATATATACCGATATAGAGTTATATACCGATATAGAGATATATACCGATATAGAGTTATATACCGATAGAGAGTTATATACCGATATAGAGTTATATACCGATATAGAGTTATATACCGATATAGAGATATATACCGATATAGAGTTATATACCGATATAGAGATATATACCGATATAGAGATATATACCGATATAGAGATATATACCGATATAGAGTTATATACCGATATAGAGATATATACCGATATAGAGTTATATACCGATATAGAGATATATACCGATATAGAGATATATACCGATATAGAGTTATATACCGATATAGAGATATATACCGATATAGAGTTATATACCGATATAGAGATATATACCGATATAGAGTTATATACCGATATAGAGTTATATACCGTTATAGAGTTATATACCGATATAGAGTTATATACCGATATAGAGATATATACCGATATAGAGATATATACCGATATAGAGTTATATACCGATATAGAGTTATATACCGATATAGAGATATATACCGATATAGAGTTATATACCGATATAGAGTTATATACCGATATAGAGTTATATACCGATATAGAGTTATATACCGATATAGAGTTATATACCGATAAAGAGATATATACCGATATAGAGGATATAGAGATATATACCGATATAGAGATATATACCGATATAGAGTTATATACCGATATAGAGATATACCGATATAGAGTTATATACCGATATAGAGTTATATACCGATATAGAGATATATACCGATATAGAGATATACCGATATAGAGTTATATACCGATATAGAGATATATACCGATATAGAGATATATACCGATATAGAGTTTATAGTTTCCTATTTGGACAGTTATAAGTATCACAGTGCAGTGTGCCATTAAACTTCTACTCAAACTAAATCCAAATAAGGCTGCAGGCCCCTATCAATTAACACCGCGAATACTTAAGGAACTAAGAACTGAACTTTCCCCTATATTAACAACAATATTTAACACCTCGTTAACAGAAATAGTCTCAAAAAATCGAAAAAAGCCCACGTAGCTATGAAAAATGACCAACATGCATATATTCAAACAAGGATTTGTACAAATCCTTGATTCAAATTAAAGACCGATATTTTTAGCATGTTTAACCAGTAAAAGCAAACTATTATACAACTTTCAAAACTGTTTTCCCTCCAATCACAGTTGTACATCACAATTAGTTTTACACGAGAGATCTTTGATAATTTAGAAAATGAAATCAAAATGAACGTATTCATTTGATATTGATTTGTCAAAAGCATTTGATAAAGTTGATACCAACATGCTTATACTCAAATGTCAAATGTCATAAACACACAACCGCCTATTGTATCAAATCATCTCTCTCTGAAAGATCTAGAACATGTCGAAGGCGTGCAATCATATGAGAACAAATACCTATCAGGCGTGTCCCAAGACTCGGTACTAACCCCTTCCTTTTTATTTGCTATATAAATGTCATTCATGTAGACACCATTAGCTCGGTAAAAATTTGCACAGTTACGAGCCTTTTCATAGAAGATTACCTGGCTCATAGCAAAATATTGACCTTGTATGATCATGACACTTTACACAGTTCTTCCTTATCAATTATTCAATGTCATATATTCTGAATTGTTTTAATTGTGCCAAAGAAGAACAACGACTTCAAAACAAAGGAAACGTTTATACCGTTTATGTTGTACAACGTTAATATCATGTTCTATATTGCAGCTTAGTGCCCTCGTGACCATGGATTGTTTTGGCATCTCACTGACGCTGTGGAATGTTGTGTTGGCTCTAGTGGTCGTCGCTCTTACATCAGTTCTGTAAGTAGATCTCACATATTCAGATGTGTACTCCTGTCCTGGGACTCTTACATCAGTTCTGTAAGTAGATCTCACATATTCAGATGTGTACTCCTGTCCTGGGATTCTTACATCAGTTCTGTAAGTAGATCTCACATATTCAGATGTGTACTCCTGTCCTGGGACTCTTACATCAGTTCTGTAAGTAGATCTCACATATTCAGATTTGTTCTCCTGTCCTGGGACTCTGTAGATCTCACATATTCAGATGTGTACTCCTGTCCTGAGACTCTTGCTCTTCCTGATGTTCATTAATTACCTGCCAAACTATAACAGCAAATACACGCTTATTTGCCGAATACTGAATTACATGCAGGGTGTGTAGCGCAATCCAAGGCTGCATTTAATTGCTGCAAGATAATCTAATGAAGCTGGAACATTGAGAAGAAAGGTACAACAGGAAATGTAACAGTAATGACCACAGTCAACTAAAAACATGCGTAGGAACAATTATAAGGTTAAAGTCAAGGTATGCGCCATCACAAACATATAATAGACAATATGGCGACCGTCCTGAAACGTTTAGTGACTAAAAAGATTGGGGTTAAATCAGGTTCTAGCGTCACCAAACCTCGCTGTTACCCTATTATCATTCCAATAAAACTGGTCAGTGTAAATAAGTAAATTCCCGCAAGGCTATATCCTCCAACAAACTAGACAAATTAATACGCAATGTAAGTATAACACAAATATAATCCTGTATATATAAATATTAAACGACAACAGCCACAAAGCAATTACTTAATGAGCAGAAGTCAGAGCAACAAGAGAATAAACCATTAAGCGCACGACAAGACAAGGCTGGAGACAAACATCAACCACAACTCACTAGGCAGTATTAAGAATCCCTGTATCTGTTAACGCCGGGAAAAAGTAGAACCCAGTCCAGAAATGCTAATGATTACTATGTCTATCAAAGTCATCACTGACTTTCTTGGTATACTAGCTGAGGACTACGGTTCAAATGTTCGTACTATTGACTTTTTCAATATATAGAGGGCTGGCGTGGCGCAGTCGGTAGCGCGGCGGATTTGTAACCGGAGGCCCCGGGTTCAATCCTCCGTGGTGCCACTGAGTTTCGTCGGTGTGTTCTTGGGCAAGACACTTTCCCTTAGCCTCGCCCGTCGGATGGGGACGTAAACCGGGCGGTCCCGTGTATCGGTCTATCCTCCGAGCACGTTAAAGAACCATAGGAATCTATTCGATAATAAGAGTAGGGCAGGTTCCCGGATTCCTATGTATCCTTCCCCTCTCTCTGGAGCGGCTCTAAATAACCTACACTGTGTTGATGAGCCGTTAAACAACATTCAATTTTTCAATATTTAGTTCCGCTCAACCCGGGACAAGAGGGTGAGAACGGTGGCTTGGAATTTTCACTACCGTTCATGAACAGTCTCAAATTAAACAGAGACTGCAACATGTTTTATATTGATCGAGTTCGGCGATTTTCTCCTATTGAGTATGAACCGACTTAAGTCACTCAAAGAAACTGAGATAAAATTGCATCCCCACACCGCCCCCTCTCCACTTCACCACCATTCCCGTATATACATGTAAGGCTTGCTAGCTTTATTGGCTGAGACTCCCGCTTCTGTATCCTTTCAAGAGAGAATGGTTATGCCCCCGAAGGGCGGCATATAATAGTCGTCCGTACAATCGTTTTCTGTCAATAACTCTGTCATTCCTAAACGGATTTTCATATAACTTGGCACAAGTGCTCTTCACAACAAGATGACGTGTCGTGCGAAAATTCCAGTCCGTGGCCCCAAGGTCAAGGTCACACGTAGAGGTTACAAAATAAAAACGAAATGCTTTCGTGTCTGGTTAATAACTGTGACATTCATTGACGGATTTTTAAATAACTTGTTTCTTCTCTAAAATGTAAGATGGTTAAAGCCCAGCTTCGTAAAGGTCAGGGTCATGTTGGTTGTGTTTTGTAAACGTCGATGCTACGGCAGCCAGAGTGGTTGATTTCAGTATACGTTAATGCGGTTTGGAAACTTCACCTTTTTCTGCCTTCTTTCGATCTAACCACCATTTCGTTCTGTTCTATTTTACTGCCTTAAGAAAACATATGATCAGATGTAATACTGGTTCTTAAATTAGAGATATCCATGAAGATGAATAGAAAATAACAGTTTTGAAAAAAACACCTTCTTTTTCTTGTTATATTTCGACAGATATGACTGGTTAATGAATTTATTATGGATGAGGAAGTACAGACTTGTTGGAGATTTTCCTTTGCCTTTTTTTGGCAGCTGTCTACCTATGTTTTCAAAAAAGGTAAGTGTAATGTATTACATTATGCATGCCTCTCTAAACTTGTCTTTCTCATTTTCTGCTTACCTAGCATACAATACTGACTTCCTTTTTTTGCTCATCTCGAGACTAGTCCGTTTAACTGTTTGCAATACTATTACTTGCTCGTTTTGTTCACTTCAGTAGACTTGCTTCTTACATTGCCTCTTTATCTAGCATACAGTAGTGTTAAATACACATTTGCTCACCTGCCTTGCATTGTCTGATTATCTAGCATACGATACTACTACTTGCTCATTTGCCCACCTGCCATGCTTGCTTACCTGGAATATAATAATAGCCAATTTTTCGACCTGCCATGCTTCCTTACCTAGCTTACAATACTATTACTCGCTCATTTGCCCACCTACCATGCTTGCTTACTGAGCCAGAATGCTATTACTTACTCATTTGCCCAACTGTCATGCTTGCTTACCTAGCGTACAATAATATTACTTGGTCATTTGCTCACATGCAATGTTTGCTTACTTAGCATACAATACTATTACTTACTCATTTGCACACCTGACTTGCTTTTTTTCCTAGATCTGATTAATATACTTACTCATTTGCAATCATTACTTGCTTATTTACCTAGCTTACATTAATATTACTTACTCATTTGCACACCTGCCTTGCTTGCTTTCCTAGATCACATCAGTATTACTTACTCATTTGCTCACCTGACTTGCTTGCTTACCTAGCTCACATCAATATCACTGGCTCATTTGCACACCTGACTTGCTTGCTTACCTAGCTCACATCAATATCACTGGCTCATTTGCACACCTGACTTGCCTGCTTACCTAGCTCACATCAATATCACTGGCTCATTTGCACACATGACTTGCTTGCTTACCTAGCTCACATCAATATCACTGGCTCATTTGCACACATGACTTGCTTGCTTTCCTAGCTCACATCAATATCACTGGCTCATTTGCGCACATGACTTGCTTGCTTTCCTTGCTCGCATTAATATTATTTACTCATTTGCACATCTGACTTACTTGCTTTCCTACCTCACATTAATATTATTTGTTCATTTGCACACCGACTTGCTTGCTTTCCTACCTCATATTATTATTACTTACTCATTTGCACGCCTGCCTTGCTTGCTTTCCTAGCTCACATTAATATTTAGTCACTTGCACGCCTGACTTGCTTGCTTTCCTACCTCACATTAATAATATTTGTTCATTTGCACACCTGACTTGCTTGCTTTCCTAGCTCACATTATTATTACTTACTCATTTGTACACCTGGCTTGCTGTCCTAGCTCACATTAATATTATTTGCTAATTTGCACAATAGTGGCCATCTTGAATGTCGAGTTAACCTAAGATTTAACATCATGAATAGGGCCTCATTTCATTATCCTTATGACATTTGGTGAAATTTGGTGCAGTAGTTTTTGAGAAGTTCTTTAAGTAAATGTTAACAGACTGACGGACGGACGTACAACAAACAAATGTCGGGCAAAATAGCTCACTAAATCTTGAACAATATCCCAGGACGTCTTGAGATTCGTTCACGAAAGCTGAAACTGAGACAGACCAGTCAGTTATATTTTACTATTATTTTCTCCTTATTGTACATTCTCCTATTTATTTCAGACAATGGAAAAGCGTGACGATGAAGCGTTTAAGAAATATGGACCAGCCACGACGTAAGTAAACAGACAACTGTTACATTTTTCGAAACTGTTAACATGAGCCAAAGACGCACGAGTGATTTTCCAATAACGTACAGTCCATCCGTCCAATAACGTACAGTCCATCCGTCCAATAACGTACAGTCCATCCGTCCAATAACGTCCAGTCCATCAATCCAATGACGTACTGTCCATCCGTCCAATAACGTACAGTCCATCCGTCCAATAACGTACAGTCCATCCGTCCAATAACGTACAGTCCATCCATCCAATAACGTACAGTCCATCCGTCCAATAACGTACAGTCCATCCGTCCAATAACGTACAGTCCATCCGTCCAATAACGTACAGTCCATCCGTCCAATAACGTACAGTCCATCCGTCCAATAACGTACAGTCCATCCGTCCAATAACGTACTGTCCATCCGTCCACCTGTTTTTCCATCAGCAATTGCTTAAATGACGTCTCCTTTGCCGATTTTGACCTTTGCCGATTTTTTACCAAATTTCGTTTTTGTTATTCTTCGATCAGTACCGTTCAAAGAAGTACACATTAGATAAACGCGACTTCCAAGATTGACACCACTATTATAAGTTGTTAAAATCTTAAAATATTTCTCCTCGAGAACCGCTCAACAAATTATAGAGTTCGTTTTTATAAATAATCACCAAACTCTAAACTTTAATTGCTTGACACAGATTTATATACTGAAAAACTGGAAAAAATCTTCTCTCAAGCCACAATGTATAAAAAGTTCCTATATGGCATGTAGCCCTATCTTATGTTTGTCTACCAGAGATGTTCAAATGGTGACACAGGGGTCAAATTTGGCCCTTCCCAGGGAGGTATACAGGACAATCTTTTACATTTTCTTCTCTGAAATAACGAGAGCTACAGGTCTAATATTTCGCCTGAAGCATAAGCTCTGAGTCCTCTACCAAGCTTATTCAAATGGTGACCATGACCTTAAACTTGGCCCCGCCGCGGGGGTCAACATTTTACATAAGAGTTATATAACCCGTTTTAACTTATCCAAAGTATCACATACATATCCACCATAGTTTCAATAATTTACATGTCCACCATACATGTCCACCATAGTTCAATACTTTAACTTATCCAAAGTATCACATACATATCCACCATAGTTTCAATAATTTGCATGTCCACCATCAGTGTATTAGGCAGAAATTTAAGAACTGGGTGTGCAAATATGCAAACAGGGTGTGCAAAATAATTTGCTAACACACGTTATGCTGACGTCAATTCACGACAAGTGGGTGTCTCTGGGGTAATTTATTTTCACTGATAAAGGTGAAAAAGGTGCATTTTAGATAATGTTTCTTCTATAAATGTATACAAAACATAACAATATTGAGATAGTAAGAGTTTAGAAGTGTTGATTTTTGTTTTGTTTTATATTTTTACCCCACAAACTCCTGCAAATAGTGGCCGCGATTTTTCAGAAATGGCCGTGCAAAATACGGCTGCACGGTTGGCTGGCTAATACACTGTCCACCATACTTGTCCACCAAAGTTTCAATAATTTACATGTCCACCATAGTTTCAATACTTTACATGTCCACCAAAGATGTCCACCATAGTTTCAATAATTTGCATGTCCACCATAGTTTCAATACTTTACATGTCCACCATAGTTTCAATACTTTACATGTCCACCATAGTTTCAATACTTTACATGTCCACCATAGTTTCAATACTTTATCAGCAAGTTATCTTTACTTTACTTTACTTTACATCATGTACATGTTTTAAAACAGCAATATTTTTTGGAGAGACACACATACACACATTCACATCACCTGACCTGTCACAAGATTTGTCATATAGGCCTAACATATAACCTGTTGCATAAAGGTTGTGATGCTTTACCATGTACCTAGTTTGTTCAAATAGTTGTTCTGAGGTATAACTGTGCGCAACATTTTGTCAGTTGTATTCTACATGTAAGCACATTGACGTTCTCATGCCTGTTGTTTCATATTTAAGTATTTAATTAGCATCACGTATGCATAATATAGTCAGCGATCTTTTTTTTACTAACCAGTACTCAAAGATGAAAGCAATATTCACATGTTCAGCTCATTTGAGCCGAAGGCTGAAAGTGAGCTGTTGTTACCACTCTCCATCTGTAGGTTTATCTGTATAACTGAGTCTGTTACTGAGCTGTTGTTACCACTCTCCATCAGTAGGTTTATCTGTATAACTGAGTCTGTTACTTTTCCCTCCTGCTTCCAACAGTCTCAGTAAATCTGAGTCTGCTATTTTTCTCTCTTGTTTCCGTTTGTAGCTTCCAAGTGATACACTCGTCAGTATTTATTGATATTCACACTAGCGTTTGTTTAGTGCTGTGGCGGTTGTAAAATGTCGCCCAGCTACAGATCATTAGAGTTAATATGAATAAGGCACTGCCTCATAGCGAGCTCAACTCCTTAAAAAACACTGGAATGCAAATAAAAACAATCATCAGCACATTATGTTTATTACAGCCACCTAATTGAGAGGTGAAGAATACAAAATAATCCTGGAACTCTGCCATGCTACAAGTACATCACTTATTCAAACTCTTGTATCCATCAACCACAAATAACGGCGCCTCATTAATGGTACATCCAGTCCTTTTTAGTTCGGTTGTAAGTTGATTTTCAAGCCATCCGTTGCAGGTTATTAATGCTGAGTTCTACATAAAGCAGTACGCAGTCATAAACAACCACAAACAATGGAAGACTGATGTATACTATATTCTTTTCTTGGACATTCTTGAACATTCAGGACATCTAGACATGCAGCTTAATTAAGGCAGAAATGGCACTGAAAAATATAAAAGATATTAAATACAACACAAAAACAAGAGGCCCAAGAGGGCCTGTAGATGCTCTACTTGTATGATGTGATTCAAAAACATAAACATGATAGAGGCCAACCCAAGAAACATGTTTCCTATATTAAACTCTATGTAAACTTTGGGTTATCTTGGTGGCCATTTTGAATATTTGACGACAACGAAAAACACAAACTTGATAGAGGCCAACAACAGGAACATGCATATGATATTTAACTAGAATGGAATAAGTGGTAATATGTTGTTTGATAAATGTCCTTAAATTTGACCTAAGTTTAGCCATGGTGGCCATTATGGACGACTGGAGGCCCAAAAAACGCAAATCTGAGGGGGACTAACCCAAAGTTCATTGTAATTAAGTTTCATCAAAATCCTTCAAGCAGTTTCAGAGAAAATGTCATTTTTAACGTTTTCCTATATAACTCTATTTAAACTTTTGGTCGCAGCAGCGGCCATTTCGATTATTTGACGATAACCAAAAACAAAAACTTAATAGAGGCTAACCCAAGGAACATGTATATGATATTTCACAAGAATGGAATAAGTGGTTTCGGAGATGTCGTTTGAAATTTACTTAAATTTGACCTAGTTTTAGCTATGGCGGCCATCTTGGATGACTGGCGGCCGTGAAAAACATAAATCTGAGAGGAACTATCCCAAATATCATCAAAATCTTTCAGGCGGTTTCAGAGAAGATGTAATTTTTAACCTTTTCCTATATAACTCTATGTAAACTTTGGGTCGCCGTGGAGGCCATTTTGATTAATTGACGATAACGAAAAACACAAACTTGATAGAGGTTAATCCAAGGAACATGTATATGATATTTCACAAGAATGGAATAAGTGGTTTTGGAGGAGATCCGAGATGTCGTTTGAAATTTCCTTAAATTTGATCAAGTTTTAGCCATGGCGGCCATCTTGGATGACTGGCGGCTGCGAAAAACTAAATCTGAGAGGGACTATCCCAAATATTATTGTGATTAAGTTTCATCAAAATCCTTCAAGCGGTTTCAGAGAAGATGTAAATTTAAACCTTTTCTTATATAACTCTATGTAAACTTTGGGTCGCCGTGGCAGCCATTTTGATTATTTGACGATAACGAAAAACACAAACTTGATAGAGGCTAACCCAAGGAACATGTATATGATATTTCACAAGAATGGAATAAGTGGTTTCGGAGGAGATGTCGTTTGAAATTTACTTAAATTTGACCTAGTTTTAGCTATGGCGGCCATCTAGGACGACTGGCGGCCGTGACAAACATAAATCTGAGAGGAACTATCCCAAATATCATTGTGCTTAAGTTTCATCAGAATCTTTCAGGCGGTTTCAGAGAAGGTGTAATTTTTAACCTTTTCCTATATAACTCTATGTAAACTTTGGGTCGCCGTGGAGGCCATTTTGATTATTTGACGACAACGAAAAACACAAACTTGATAGAGGTTAACCCAAGGAACATGTATATGATATTTCAGTAGAATGGAATACGTGGTTTCGGAGGAGATGTCTGAGAGGGGCCCTCCCAAGTAACATTGTGATGAAGTTTCATCAAAATCCTTCAAGCGGTTTCAGAGTAGATGTTGATTTTATAAAATTGCTAACAGACGGACAGACAGACGAAAAGTGATCGCATAAGCCCTCCTGGCCAGTAGAGCTAAAAACAATGTATATAATCGATTCAGTAACCGCGACTGATAGCATTTGTCTTAAAACGTCTTAATTTTTTAAACGGTTGTGACACAGCATAGTGGTAGACTTATAATCCAGAGATCTTACTTGGTTTAAACATATTTTATTTCTCATTATTATTACAGCATTGAATCTGTACACAATAGCAGAAAAAGGATTAGAACGAAAGTAAAATACATTGTACTTATGTTCTTCTCCTAGAGATCTTACTTGCGCCACTGGATGTTTCAATGTGCCCATGCAGAAGACGTTTAATTTCTTAACTTTGTATTTTTGATGTTGACATACATGTAAACAGTTTAACTGTTTGAATGGTGTGTTATGTTTACATCATTTTAGCACATGTTAGGCTATATAAAATTTATGATGGTCTAAAAAAATTTGTTTAGAGACAGGCCAATTTATTTTTCTTGAGTAGAACCAGTACTTTTTACCTCCAGCCATCTGTGATAAGCGACACTTTCTCACTTGACAAGTCAAGCTCACAGTGGGATTCCATAGATGCCAAATTTTTCAGCATCACATCAGGGAGATTGGACTTCCAAGTCAGGGAGATTTACGTAACGCCATGGAACCATCGCATTTTTTCAAATAATGAATACAATTGCTAATTTTATTTTGTATTTCATTATCTATATAATATATACAATAGATGAAAATAAATAACAGTACCGGTATATGCATTATGCCATAATGAATTAATTGCTAGATTATCATGCCCGTAAGCCCCCATTTTTTTTATGCCTGGCTTTTACACCGATTTTCACTGTTTTGAGAGCCGCGTTATAAACCTGTCCCCTGAAACCCGGAAACGTAATAACCGGTGTTGAGGTACACAATTTCTTCACAAAACGACGTAAAATTGGCAAATTAAATGGGGAAAAACTGGTGTTTGTTATCATTAAAATGTATTGCAATTATGAAAGACTGGTTTAGTTGTAATATTGTGGAGGATAAAACATTTTTAATAGACATCTTTACCGAATGCATCGATCAAAAAGTGCTGATTTCGGCAAAATCCTTCTCGGTATAACCGTCCATATTTCAATAAATCTCGTCGTGTGCCGCATGTCGCTAGATGCAATTTCATTTGTTGGTTGCACGATCATAACCCCATCCTGATCGATTAGACATGCGACAGCTGTTTGACATGGGCTAATCACATGCTGTGTATTGCAAATTACCGCAAATTACAGACAATTAACCGATTTCCGGGAGGTTTTGAACGGCTTCCGTGTGATCGATAAATCAAAGGCAAATCCGTTAGTCTACCGGAGAATGCGGGAGATTTGGCAAGTATGGGATTCAAACTCGTAGAGCTATGAGAGGCGAAAAAGTTTTAGACGTAGCTTCTTTACTGTCCCGGCCAAGGATGCAACAGACATAAAGTGGGCAGTCCTGTGTATTGAAGGTTTTATGATTCCTATATATCCTTCTCCTCTGCCTCGGGCGGCTCTAAATAACGTTAGATAATGTGTTGATAAGCCATTAAACAATATCTGTTCAAGAAGCTACTGTTTAACACTGCAAAAAGGAAAATATTTCCTGGCAGAGGGATGTTAACAAGCATGTACAGGAGTCAGGCATATGAAAGACTAGATGAATCCATTGAAGAATTGATTTGCGAATGTCATCATTTTTTAAGGATTTAATTTAGTATTTCGAACTTTCGACAGGCTAAGTAAAACATTTAGGCTAGTTTAAAGTGTGTAAAGTCCGAGGCACTTCTCACTAACTTTAAACTAGCTACATGTTTTTCATACACCGTAAAAATATTGAAATATTGAATTCAATCCTTTTATGTACATTTTGTTTGTTCTGTATGTTATTCAGACTTTACTCATGTAAATTTATATGTAATTGTGCTAAAAATATTGTTTTAAACCTGTTCTACATACTATTGGTAACAAGTGACGTTGCCAACCTTGCACACTTTTTTATAGCAACTGACGACAGTTAGCATGAGAACGTCAAGACACGTATACGGTTATGTTATACAACCAAAACAAGTTATTCAAACGAATAAAATACACGTTGTTTGTTTTAGCCCTGCCCAAAATGTAAACGTTTTTTTTCACTGGGAATTTAAATGCAACAAATAAACTGTTACATGTTTCATTTGTCAATGCAATAGAAATGTAAATATTGGGATTTGAACGGTGGTATTGAGTGGCAACTTTACCATAGATAGCTTTAT
This sequence comes from Cyrtodaria siliqua, assembly GCA_037043455.1. NCBI lineage: Eukaryota > Metazoa > Mollusca > Bivalvia > Adapedonta > Hiatellidae > Cyrtodaria > Cyrtodaria siliqua. Next base: position 20,552 of record JAWPHD010011399.1, read on the forward strand.
GGTAAATTTTCCATTCACTTTGCATTTTATGGTAAATTTGCCAACCACTGCCGTCGTTAAAACCCCAGGAATACTGAAAGTTAGTGAATCAATTCTTAAATATACTGTTTATATTATTAACCTGTTCTTATATTATCAACAATAATGTGCCTTGGGAGGTATGATAAATGATAAAATCATAAACAGTGCCAGAAAGATAACATATCATCAGTGTTAGTGATGTACCGATTATTCGATTGTAACCGAATTGATCATCAGTTACTTAGGCACCCGATTATGATGATTGATTATGAAAGTCTATAATCGATCATCGGTTGCATGTAAAAATGCACTTAATGTTCAAAATAGAAATAAACATGATTTTCCATGAGACCACACTTGTGAAAATGAACAAATAAACAAATTTATATCAAGTATAATTATTTTGCTGTTGAAATGGCAATGGTATAAGACACAAGACAGGAAAGAATACTTGATTAATCAGTAATAATTCTAAGTTCAAGGCCTCAAACTAAGATTAACATACACATGTTATGTTTCATATTAACTAACCAATGATTGATCGGTTACATCCAACCGATTGTAAACGATGATCGCTGGTAAATTTCAACCGACTGCCCATCACTAATCAGTGTATTTTTAGACCACCGGCACGGTTAGCCAATATGAAGTATTGTTTCAGGCTTTGAACTTAGAAAAATTCTGTTAAAGCTGTACAGTCCCTATTTTAACTGGTAATAACTCATGAATATGAATGAGTCACGTGTGAAGTAGTTTCAAATCGACGAATACCCCAAAAGTCAGTATATAAGGAGAAATTGACACATACAATTTCACATTTTTATTTAGCCTCCGTACAGGTAACATCGATAAATATACGGCTCCAGAATATATGTGATAAAAAAATAGTTGCCCGGAACTTGAACCACAGCCGTGCACTTGTAAGATTTGAAAGATGTACGCTGAACCTCTAGACCACTGCTATTTATTGGTATTTTGTAGCATTTTTAACACTAAATAGGCATTACGTAATAACAAGAGTGCGCACACAAACTCATCAAGCTCTAAATAACAAGTCGAGATATGGTTGATTTGAGGCAAATTATTAGTTTCATATTGATAAGATACAGTATTACACCAGGCAATGTTAATTTACACATGCAACAATATGGACTGCATATTTACTGATCCATCTTTAGTTGCGTTCAAATATGTTCAGTTATTTTGCCTCATAATAATGGTAGTTAGTCTACTATTCTTAAGGAGCGTTGTACTTCAGTGGATAGAGCACAGGACTTGAAATCAGAAGGGCGTGTGTTCGAGCCCCGAAAGAAGCTAACTTTTTTTTCTGTAAAAATTACTGTTACCTGTGTATAGGTACGATGTGCACTGGTCGATGTATGTACAGTAAATGATTTCCTGCGCTATATTTGCTCGCTTAAATATCCGTTTTCGACATGAAGTTACAAATAAAGACACGCCTACAAAGAAGAAATCGATTGATATAGGGACTCTGTAGCTTTAAAGTATGTGCAATACCCGTTCAGACCACCGAACCAGCAGGACGTGTCCGTCTACAACGGATTGAGGCCCGGTCAGCTTTTTCACTTACTTACCGACGATACCTACAACTCTTCAAGCGATGTTGACGCGTCCTGCAGGGAACTACCATCAATGTCAACCATCAACTTCGGGTCCTCTGGTAGTTACACATCGAACCATTGGGCCGAAAGTTGAAAGTGTTGTTAGAACGTGACTACCACCATCGTCCATCCTCAACGTCGGGCCCGGTGGGCTTTCGGTACAAGCTAGTCCCATCGAGCTGATGGTACTCAGGCAGTCATGAGTACAGATACAACACGTTCCGATTAGGTATACACCCTACACTAGGGTGATACCGTGGCCCTTCTAAGGACCGTTTCTTGGATTCTACTGAGACGTTAAACCACCACGGATACAGACATAAACATCACGGGACTTTCAAACCAACAGGACTGACCTCTTAGCAGTGTCAGCGCAGAATTTCATGTGCTTGCGGATTGACCTACTAGACAGGCTTCAAATCTACTGTGCCCTGAGTGAGTGGTAGTTTTTCTTTACCCTCGCCCTATGGCACTGGGCCTTTTGGCGAGCTTTTCGTCAGATGATTAGAGTTGGATGGGTCTAGGAGTTGGGACGTCGTCCAAGCAGGTTTACTGTAGAACAGCAGCAGTAGATGATTAGTGAAGAAGTCCAACGTTGATAGCCAGAAGTTGAAGATTAAATCCAAGTAGATTAGAAATTCCGTTGAAGATTTTGGCCAATCGGATTGCCTGCAGAATTGTGACTAGGTCAATCCGATTGCCGGCTCGAAAAGATGATTTGAAGCTCTCGACCAATCAGGACGCAGATGATTTGTAGCCCATCTAGTAGGTCAATCGTGTTGATTGGGAATCCCGTGGTAGTTGTCCCGTGATGTTTACGTCCTGGAACTAGCACAAAATGGTGAACGACCCCCGGAACGTCTCCAACGTTTGCGGAGGTGATGGTACGGCGTCCTCCATTCTGTGTAAGCCCCATGTTCTCCTCGGCCATAAACACCGTCGTCTACTGGGTTATCAGTAATACAGCTGATACAGTGACACCAGCACACGACAGGTGTAGATCTCGTAGGTTAAGTGTATCCGTGGTGGTTATATCTCAGCAGATTACAAAAAACGGCCCTGAGAAGGGCCACGGTATCACCCTAGTGTGGGGTGTATACCATAACGGAACATGTAGTGTTGATGACAACTAGTACACTACATGATCCGGATCCCCCTGCAGGACGCGTCAACATCGCTTGAAGAAATCGTTGTATCTTTGGCAATACCCCCGTTGTAGACGGACACGTCCTGCTGGTTCGATGTTCTGAACGGGAATGATGTTACTGTGCCCCGACTGGTCGGAGAGCTTCTAAACATCTTTCGAGCTGGAAATGGGATTGACCTACTTACCATCTTTGCAGTCATCCCATTTGTCGAAACAACAATCTACTGGGATCAACTTTAATCTTCTACGAATTAAACTACTATAGATAATCAACGATGGATTTTTTCACCCACCTGTCACCAACTCAACTCTTCTTCTGCAACTTGTAATTTCCATTGGATCCGATTAATGTAATGACATCCGACGAACACTGGACTTAATCTTCTTTTGAAAAGCTCGCCAAAAGGCATAGTTGCCAATTAACACTTTAGACTATTACTAAAGTATGTATTCTTTCCTGTCTTGTTTCTTATGGCATTTTATTTTAACAATAAAATAATTCCAGTTGATATGCGTTTAGCTGTGTATGATATGTGTGTATATGCTCATTTTCACAAGAGTACACGTGTATTTCCTAACTCTTGTCTCTTGGAAACTTGGAACAGCAGTGCCAGTGGTTAAAATTTCCCCACCCACCGTCTTTACGGTACATACATACATACATACATACATCCGTGTCGAGGGTAACAAGCATTTAGCTTCTATAACCCCCTCTGTGATCTTCACTCTGTTGACTGTTCCGGTATTGATATTTTTATCATCAATGTTTACATTTACAAAACTTTTAACTGTTGTAACATTTTTAACGTTTTTAACTGTTTTAATCGGTTTTAACACAACTGAACATATTTACAGGTTCATACGCTGGCTCCTCTACATTTGGTCGCTGGAAATCCGATTCCCAGGACCCCCTCTCAAAAAAGACTAACTAGATATATATATATCACTAAAGTACGATGCGTTTTCATTTAATCATAGTATTTTAGATTATCAATACTGCAGTAGCTTTTAAAGTTTAGGTAGATCTACTGTTACCTTGACTTTCTTTATCCAGCCGGCAATAATCGGCCGCAATAATCACCAACAGTTACCTACTAATGACGTCACATTAACGATGAAGTCTGGTAACCTGCCAACCTCCAACGCGAACAGAGGTGGGCCGGATACCAAACACAGAAGGGTGACCTCCCCTTAACAAGGGAGTTAAGTTTGTTTGACTAAGGGAGTTAACTGTGTTTTGACTTTTTTACCACGGTTTTTTTCCCTGTAGTATTTTTGCTACTCGCGTTACCGTAGAGCTCGCTTGCGCAGCTGAGCTCGCTATTTCGTAGTGGTCTTGTATATGTTGTAGGAACATCAAGTCCCATATGTGTGGCTTTAATGTAGAATACCGCTAAAACCGGTGCTGGGGGCGAGTGAGGTGTTGCACCTTATATGACTTCTCATGAACAGACTCAATAAAACTGAATCTGCTACTTTCGGTCTTTGTTTATGTTTGTTGCTTCCAAGAGATCCTATTTTGCATTTCAATATGTATTGACATTCACACTAGTGTTTGTTTAGTGCGTATGTCTCCTATAAAAACCGCCCCGACAACGAATCATTTTCATAAATAATCATTAACCCGAAGGTAACATGTGGATTTTTTGCATTATAACGGTTTTCATTTGTATTTGTATTGACACCAATCACTCTTCCAGATCGCCTCTAGTACATTTAACAACCCCAGGTATCGGAAATATATTCCAGTGTTCCAAGACATGCCCTTTTTGTTGTTTTATTATTATTATTATTATTTCAAACCATGTCAAGCGTTTGTGTGGCAGCTGTAAAGAGTCGCCCGACTGCAAATTAGTACTGTTATTAATTACTGGTCCTTTGGGATCCCACATTTTCAGTGTTGATTTGCTCAAACAGTTCATTCAATTTTGATCATACATCAGATTGATAATTCTCACATAAAATTATTCAAACTTGTTAAATGTAGAACTACGCGAATTTCAAAGTGGCTGTTATTACTAAAAATAGCCCAAACCTGGAAATAAGTATTTTCAAGAAGTGATTGTGAGAGTGCATTATTTTCTCAAGAAATGGTGCTAGATTCTAGACTTAAGTATTTTTTCAAAATTGCCCCACCCTAGGAGTCCAAAATTTGTATAGAGATATATTGAGAAAAGTCTGAAAAAAACAATAACAAAATATTTTCTTTGAGTGAGCAACTTTTTCTCAGAAACATTTGTTAATTGTGACCAATTCACATGGATTATGGCCACCATTGCTTAAACAAATCTTATTGTCAAGAATAGATTTTCTTTTTTACATTTATACAAATGAAGTACTTTTGGTCAAAAATGACCTCTCCGCGGAGGCCCAAAATTGATTTTATAGAGATAACAGGCACAACTGTAAATGTTTTCAAAACGTAAAATCTATATTTGTGACTTTTTTATTGTCTTTTTAACCCTCATTTTCAAATTCCCCGGGGTCAAAAATAGACACGCACTGGAGGTTCAAACTTGTTTGAATAGGGAGTTATATGGAAAACGCTTTAAACACAAATAACTTCAGAAACAAGTTTCCCAATTTTATCCATGCTTCACTGAGATAATACTGCTAATAATGGTTGTTTTGGTCTATTTATATTCTGGAGACGTTCTTAATTAAATTTGCAATAAACGTCAAGTTTCATCTATAAGTACTTATGACTTCCCTACACTATATACAACGTACCTTACCACATCACCTTATCAAAGACAATATTATTGCTCCTATTCAAAAAACTTTTGCTAGAGAAAACAATTCATGTTTGGCATGTAACAATATTAAAGTGATTTTTACTAACGGCAGTTTAGACAATTATTACACTACGTGGACTTGCCAAGAAGTTTATGAAGCACTCATTTTCCTATTAGATAATATTTTCGTCTACTATTATGGAATCTTTCATCCGACATTCAGGCAGATGCAATTGAAGCCTTTAATGACACCTCTCGGTATTTGGAAGACATATTGAACATTAACAATCCTTTCTTTTCTACTATGGTTAATAATATCTATCCTAAAGAATTTCAACTCAACAAAGCTAACATTTCTGATACTGTCGCTTCCTTTCTTGGTTTACATCTCTCTACTGAAAATGCGAAATTTAATTTTGATATTGTTAATTATCTCCATTTAAATGGGGATGTTCCCCGATCGACTTCTTATGAGGTCTATGTTTCTCAACTTATTAGTTTCTCTAGAGCTTGTAGTCGTGTTGATAACTTTAATATTCGTAATATTTGTATAACTAAAAAGCTACTCCAGCAGGGTTACCGTTACCATAAACTTAACTTAAAACAGTTTGCAAAATTTTATTATCGTAACCCTGATCTACTTTTAAAATAATAAAGTAATTTAAGAACTCTTCTGCGACAAGGACTATCACAAATTAACATTGCCATTCGTGTTTGTTATTTTTGGGTTTACTGTGTTCTGTGAATGCTGCATTTCCTGTTCGACTTTTATACTTATTTCCTTGATCATAATCACTTTCATACACTCTTTGTTAACTTGTTAACATGTGTATCAAAAGAGGTTATGACCCTATCATTTTGCAACGCACTGCAAATGTTTAATGGTGGACCTATTAACAGTTCGCCATTATGCTTTCCTCTTTGATTGTGCGCTGAACGGACAGAGTGTGGCCTGTGATGACGTGTACCTAAATCCCTATAGGACGGTAGCGTTTGATGTTGTCTTTAATCTTGTCTTGACGTACCCTTAACGGTTTATTCTCTTGTTGCTGTGGCTTCTGCCAAGTCATTGCGTACATACTTTTTGGCCTTCTAGGCCTTTGTTTTTTATATTATATGTACATGATCATTAATGTGTTTTACTTATATTGCCTATTAACGCTGCCTTGTTTGTTAGAGATTATAACCTGGTGGGGATATCTTTATTTACACTGTCCCGTTTATTGGGATGACACTAGGGTAAGAGTGAGATTTGGTGCACCCTAGAACCTGGTGTAAACCCCCAGCGGTCTTTTTTGCCACTGACTGTACCAAGGCAGTAGCCCTATTGTCACCCCTTTTATGTTTGTGATGTCTTATTTTGCATTTGTCATCTTTAAAGTTGTTCTTTGTTTCTGTGTGTGTTTGTGGTTGACTGTCGTCCTTGAATACTTCTTTTCCTGTTTGACTTTTATATACTTTTCCAGATTTATGCAAATAAGATCAATACGGCATCCACGGTTACTTATATTCCTATTAGATACTATCTTTGTCAAGGATGAAATACTGCTTCTAGACAAAATATTGGAATCTCCATCGGTACTAACTGTGCAACGTTGTCGCGGATTTGTTTTTGTGTTGCCATGAAAGGGACTTCATGTTGAGATTTCTACCAGATATGCAGACAGATGTCATTGAAGCCTTTAATAACACCTCTGGGTATCTGGAAAATATATTAAACATTGTCAATCCTTTCTACTATGGTAAATAATGTATACTCAAAATAAAGCTAAAATATCTGATACTGTTACTTTTTTTCTCGATTTGCATCTCTCCATTGAAAATGGAGAAATAATATGTAAAATGTATGACGAGAGAAATTTGAATTTATTTATAGTTAATTATCCCGACATCGCGTATTATTCACGTATTATTCGCTTTTCTAGTTGAGGACTTTAATATTTGTAACATGTGTGTAACTAAAAGCTACTCTATCAGGGATAGCGTTACCATTTGATTTCTTTTTTCGTAACCCTGATCTAGTTTCAATTCTGCGACAAAGACCTCACAAACTGACTAATATGGTGACATGATTTACAAACGTCATCAGATCCTTGGCCATGATCACTTTAATACAATATTTATTTAACTTGTTAAAGTGTTTATCAAAACAGGTTATGACCCTATGAATTTGCAAAGAGCTGTATGTTTAATGGTTGACCATTTACAGTTCGCCACAATACTTTCTTATTTGATTGCGCGATGATATGACAGAATATGGACTCTATGATGAAGTCTATCTACATCCAGAAACACGTTAACGTTTGCTGTTTGCCCTTTATCTTGTCTTGGTGTGCCCTTAATGATTTATTCTCTTGCTGGCATTTTTATATTTGTTTTTTTGTATGCATGTGTAGATGGTCATGTTTATGTCATACTTATATTACCTGTAATACTGCCTATTTTGATAAAGGACACTGTCTGAGATTTCGTTATTTACACTGTCCCGTTTTATTGGAATCACAATAGGGAAAGACTGAGGTTTTGGTGCACCATAGAACCTGGTTTAAATCATCAGCGGCCTTTTTGCCACTGACAGTCCGTAGGCGGTAGCCCTATTGTCAACCCTTTTATGTTCGGAGTGGCACATACCTTGCCTCTAATTTATCCTTGTAATTTGTGTTGGTTTCGATGTGTGTTTTTGTATGACTGTGGTCCTTGAACGGTCCTTGAATGCTACATTTCCTGTTCGGCTTTTACTTTTGGGATCATTAAAGAGAATGCACATTACTGATGTGACTATATGTATTTTAGGACCATTTTGGGATCTTTGAAGGGAATACACATTGCTGATGTGGAGCTGCTGAAAAAAATATTCATCAAAGAACATGTGAAATTCCAGAATCGATTTGTAAGTAAAGCTAGAAAACACTTTAGTGTTAGTGTTTCCAGTTTTCTATAATGGTATTGGTATATAAACTATTTTTGACATATGTATTTAGTTGGAGTTGTTACTTTAACGTCCCGACAAAGGATTAGACACAGATTTAACCGGAAACTTGTTTTAAAACTTTTTTAAAAACCTTTTTTCGTCAAATCTAGGTATGAGAAATCTCACTGATTCTCTATAAATAAAACATTCATTACCTGTTATAAAATATACTGATTTTAAGAAATGCTATTATGTTCTTGCATGGACTTCAGTGAAAACATGACTTACAGACAGGTTCCGTATATGTGTGTTTGTTGGGGGTGGTGTTCCGTGTGTGTTTGTTTGTTGGGGGTGGGGTGGGGACAACATTACAACATTCTTAAAACAAGATCGTTTTAGTATCACAGTCAATAGATGAAAATGTAGGACTATAATTTAACAATGTGTTAGCATTTAACATTAATGTAAATTTCACATTGAATACTTATATCAGAGTATCGACGGATTTGACCCGTCACCCCTCGACATGGGATTGCTAAGTCTCCGAGACGGCCATTGGAAGAGGGTCAGAAATACCGTCACGCCTTCCTACAGTCCTGCCAAAATAAAACTGGTATGTTATATTTTTTAAGTTTAATAAAATTAATGTTGTAAACATAAAAAATAAATTGTCTGTGAGACGTAATATTTGCGTAGGTTGTTTTCTTATTCTGCCATCAAGAATCTCCATTTTATTTTCATGATCATGACTATGAAATAAAGAACTGTGCTATAATGTGCATTCTATCTTAAAGATAACTACAGAAATAAACAGGCATGCTAAACTTTGCATTCTTATCTTCAGATGACTGCAGAAATGAACTATTGTGCTGAACTTCTAACAAACGGATTGATTGACAAGGCAAAGAAAGGAGAACACATTCAAAGTTCGAAGTAAGTGTTTGCGTTTGAGACCTTTAAGTTGCCTGTTTTGATATATTTTGCTCATAACATACATTTTGACTGTTACCAGAAATGATTACTGTTTCTTAGAGCTTTTGGTTTCTACATTTGACTGTTCTGATACATTGTTGCTCATGCCAGACAGTCTGACTGTTTCTAAGAGTTTCGATTGCTACAAGACATTTGACTGTTCTGAGACATTGTTTCTTATAACAGACATGTTGACTGTTTATAAGAGTGTTTGGTTTCTACAAGACATTTTACAGTTCTGATACATGCTCATACCTCATGTTTCTGAGAATGTTGGTTGCTACATTTGTAGATTTGTAGACATCATTGACTGTATCAGACATGTTGCTGTTTCTGGGAATTTCATGTAAGGGTGTGTACATTTTCTTGTCATTAATGTGTCTCTACCAATATGTTGCTAGCAAGATGATTTTATTTTCTATTTTCTAAATGTTGGTTGTTTCTAAAGCATTATGTTTGGGCTCCCGTCATCTTGCCGTTTCTAAAATGTCATTCTCGCTGTATTTTCTGTTTCTATGGGTGTGTTTGGTTGACTGTGGTCTTTCTGTTTCTATGGGTGTGTTTGGTTGACTGTGGTCTTTGGATGCTGTATTTTCTGTTTCTATGGGTGCTGTGGTCTTCGGATGCTGTATTTTCTGTTTCTATGGGTGTGTTTGGTTGACTGTGGTCTTTGGATGCTGTATTTTCTGTTTCTATGGGTGTGTTTGGTTGACTGTGGTCTTTGGATGCTGTATTTTCTGTTTCTATTGTTGCGTTTGGTTGACTGTTGTCTTCGGGTGCTAGATTTGCTGTTTCTATGGGTGTGTTTGGTTGACTGTGGTCTTCGGATGGATGCTAGATTTCCTGTTTTTTATGAGTGTGTTTGGTTGACTGTGGTCTTCGGATGCTAGATGTTCTGTTTCTATGGGTGTGTTTGGTTGACTGTGGTCTTCGGATGCTTGATTTTCTGTTTCTATGGGTGTGTTTGGTTGACTGTGGTCTTTGGATGCTAGCTTTCCTGTTCGACTTTTATATCTACGTGTTTGACTGTTTCAGAAATATCATGTTTGCTTTCCAGACATTTTGGATGTTACTCGATGGACGTAATTGCCAGTACATCATTCGGCATCAGAACCGACTCTTATAACAACCCGGACGATCCGTTTGTTTCCCATGCGCATAAAGTGTTTGCACAAAGTGTCTTTACAAATCCACTAGTTTTAATAGCATGTAAGTGTTATACTACGAATTCATGTATGCATTAAATTTATATTTATATAGAGGTAGAAGCCGCGAGTGAGTGAATGTGGAGTTTGGGGGAGAGTTTCAAGCTACCAATAATTGACATATAAAAATGCTTTCATAGATGAGTGTTGTTTAATTTTTCTTTCATACTCTTTTTATTTCTACTGGCCAACAGAGATTATGGTATGGCGAGTTGTCCTTCATCCGTTGTCCGTCCGTCCGGACGTACGGCAGTTCTCCGCACAAGTACATTTCGCTGAAAAGAATGTCCGTTAACATTTACCTCGTTAACACGGTTAATCCTTCTTTTTTTCATCCCATCTTTACTAAACTTGGCCAGATTGTTGATATCATTGAAATGTCGAAAACCAGCCAGATTGGACCAGCACCACCATAAATATGTTATATTTTGCCTCGTTAAGACGATAGTTTGCCAGACTGTTAATACAACGCAAGTTCAGACAAGTGTGAAAAACAGCCAGATCGGACCAGTAACACCTGCGTTATGGCCCTTGATTTTAGGAAATATCCCCTGTGTCATAACTTGGAAACAGTTGAGATCCGCACCCTATAACCATATAACCACACTTACTAGACATGAACAGACGGATACAACCATACAACCAGCATCTGCCCCGGGGCCCGTTCCCACCCCTGGGGAAATAGCGCCTGGGTCATAACTAGAATACTGTTGACATCCCACCCTATAACCATATATACACCTAATGGGCATGAACTGATGGATATCCAACCAGCATCGGTCCTGGGATCAATCCCCACCCATGGGAACATAAGCCATCACTTCGAAACAGTTGAGATCACACCCTATAACAATGTATACACTTAGTGGGCCCGAACACTTTAAGGCGGGCGCCGGTATTTGTGGCGTGCCATCGGCTGCGTGATCACAATATGTTCATCTTTGCGAAGATCTTCAGGGTGAGTGATGCAGGGCATTCAGGGTCATTTTTGGCTCTCTTGTTTAGAGCATGGAAGTCTTGTTTTCCATTTGAATTCCGCCAAATGTGTAAAGTCAGTAGATCGATACAGGCCCTTCTGTGCCTCGTATTTAACCTGAAATGTGAATGTTTTGTTGTTGGACTCCAATAGAAATATGTATGGGCTTACATTTGTATATAGCTTACCTCAACTTTAAATTTATTACATTATTAATCAGGGGCCCGTTTTATGAAAGATCTTACGAAACTTTGATCGAAAGTCATATTATTAAACTCATAACTGTCACATGACATCATCCAAATAATTTGACCATTCAGTGATTATTAAAAGAAAGTACCTCCACATTCTGGTAGGGGTTAGACTCGGTGTGTATCGTTGAAGATCAACTGACTTTAATCCCTTGTAAAACTTTGTAAAACTAATTTGTAGTAATAATTATATTAAAAGCATGATTTTTTTTCATTGCAGCTATGTATTTTTTTTAGCTGTCTGGTTTTAAAACACCAATGTGGATACATCTAATTTAAAATTATGGTCTAATATTTTGATTTTGCATATAGATATTGGTGATAAAGTCCGAGTAAACCCCTTTATTTTCACCTACTGAATATCTCAACATCTCGGAAATGTGCAAGTAATGACAGGATGTGAAAGTTATGAATTGGTTGCTATATTTTCGGCTAAGCAAATAAAAACATTTTCTTTAAACTATCTATTGTTCATGCAATATTTCCACCCTTCATTGTTTGCTTCAAACGCTTGTAATGCACATTATTATGTCCTACGATAAAATTGCATAAAACAGGGTCCAGAGAGTATGTATGTCCCGCCACGAAAGTAGAGGGAGCATATAGTGTGTTGCATAGTTTTAGTTATTGCATACAATAGAGTACAGAGAGTGTGTATGTCCCGCCACGAAAGTAGAGGGAGCATATAGTGTGTTGCATAGTTTTAGTTATTGCATACAATAGAGTACAGAGTGTGTATGTCCCGCCACGAAAGTAGAGGGAGCATATAGTGTGTTGCATAGTTTTAGTTATTGCATCCAATAGAGTACAGAGAGTGTGTATGTCCCGCCACGAAAGTAGAGGGGGCATATAGTGTGTTGTACATTTCTTTGGTTAAATCCATTTCTCAGAAACCTGAAGCCGTACAGACATATTTATATGTACACAGCAGTATACCAAAAGTAGGTCAATATGAATTACCTTCACATGCTCGCAATTAGTTAATTTACATTCAAGCTTTACAGTCAACATTTTGATTAGGTCCGTTTCTCAGACTACAGAAGCCGTAGAGCTTTCAAACTTCGCACATCTTTACATGTACGTAACAGCAGTGTATTGTTACAAAAAGAGGTCAGTATGTATTCACCTACTTTTCGCAATTTGTTAATTTACAGTGACGTTTAACATTGAAGTTTTACATTCAAGAATTTCATAAGCTTAGAGAGTATGTCAACTTGTAAGATTGTATTTGGTTTTGGGTATTTTAAATACAATTTCCTCAGTCCACTCTATTTCTTTTTCCCAGTTTTCTTCCCGAATGTTGCCTGGTTCCTAACGCAGTGTCTCGGCATCAGCCTCTTCTACCCGCTCGACTCTTTACGTTTTTTCAGCAATGTCATCATGAAAATCATTGACGAAAGGAATCTGACTGGCGATGTGAGTAAACGTATTCTAACCTGCGTAGTCTTTCATATATACACAAAGAAGAGAGACAACTGTATGTTATTCTACGATAAAATACAGCTGTTCCATTAATTCCCCCCGTATATTTCATCCATTGGAAGCGCCACGTTACATGACGTCACTTGGTAAATATACGTCACGAAGACAAACTCAACAGTAATTTTAATAAAATGTTAATTACAACAAACTTGCCATGCTCCCAAACCTTGCAAACCCCAGATATAAACCCATCATATGCATCAGTACACATAACATATATAAGCATCTTGAACAAGCTGATAACGTTTGACGTCATAAAGCGCAAGCTATATGACGTAAGCAATGACTTAATTGTTTGTCACGTGACTACTAGTGTATTTAAACATATTGTACTGCGCAGAACTTTACACACGGTGGCGCCCACTGGAACAGCCTGTAAACATAGCAGCCTGACTACATTGACCCCCGAGGTAATATATAGTACCCCCACAATAGCGTAAACAATAGGGTTATTGTTGTGTTAGAATCGAAATAATAAATACGTTTTTTTATAATTTCAATAACGTCATGTTAAGGCAACATGTTCTATTAAACTCGTTGACAAAAGTCATTACTTTGACAAAAAACAAAAACATATCAATTCAATGATAAATGAGCTTTCGTGTCACATCCCCTTGATATGTTCCCACGACCGATTGGGTGTGGGGTATGGTGGTTGTATAACCTTACTCCTTAGCCCTTTGGTGTGGGGGAGTGGTGGGGGGACGAGTGGTTATATAACCTTACTCCTTAGCCCTTTCCGTCTGTCCATTCGTCCGTCCGTCAGCACGTGCCTCTCCGCTCTTCCGTTCCCAAAATTGTGTGTCTTAACTCCTTCCAAAGTTCATGTATTGTTTCAAAAGTATACAGGATGTTTCAATTACATGAAAGGTATGCATGTCGAACCTGTATATTATTGCAATTATAGCCCTTGTTTTCTTTAATTTTCCACATATTTGAAATAAAATGCAGCTAAAATGTTAAACTCAAAACCTGTTAAATAGTCGCATGTAAATCTGTCATCTCGCTGCCAGAATAATAGTTTTCCGCTTTCCAGCCACCGACCCAAAATAAAACAACGTCATTTCTTAAGATTTAAACATTGAAAACTATAGCTACAGGTTGATATCTAAACCGGTCCTTTCTGAAATGTCGCGGGAGGTATAAGATCAGGAAGCCTGGCAAATGATTTGGGTTTTAGACTCTCTCTACCTCTTATTTTTAGACTGGTCGCATAGATTTACTGCAACATATGCTGAATTCAAATACTGAATTTGATGAAGAAAGGGAAAAGGATAAAGACGATGATAACAAGTCCAAAAGTAAGTGCCCATGCATACATGTTTCACATATTTTGGGGGTTATAAGGCTTAATTCGTCTTTGTCATACAGGGTACCCTACCAGAGTACCATGCATTGTCATACAGGGTACCCTACCAGAGTACCGTGCATTGTCATACAGGGTACCTACCAGAGTACCGTGCATTGTCATACAGGGTACCCTACCAGAGTACCATGCATTGTCGTACAGGGTACCCTACCAGAGTACTGTGCATTGTCATACAGGGTACCCTACCAGAGTACCATGCATTGTCATACAGGGTACCCTACCAGAGTACCGTGCATTGTCATACAGGGTACCCTACCAGAGTACCATGCATTGTCATACAGGGTACCTACCAGAGTACCGTGCATTGTCATACAGGGTACCCTACCAGAGTACCGTGCATTGTCATACAGGGTACCCTACCAGAGTACCGTGCATTGTCATACAGTGTACCCTACCAGAGTGCCGTGCATTGTCATACAGGGTACCCTACCAGAGTACCGTGCATTGTCATACAGGGTACCCTACCAGAGTACTGTGCAGTGTCATACAGGGTACCCTACCAGAGTACCGTGCATTGTCATACAGGGTACCCTACCAGAGTACCGTGCATTGTCATACAGGGTACCCTACCAGAGTACTGTGCATTGTCATACAGGGTACCCTACCAGAGTACCGTGCATTGTCATACAGGGTACCCTACCAGAGTACCGTGCATTGTATGTACCCTACCAGAGTACCGTGCATTGTCATTCAGGGTACCCTACCAGAGTACCGTGCATTGTCATACAGGGTACCCTACCAGAGTACCATGCATTGTCATACAGGGTACCCTACCAGAGTACCGTGTATTGTCATACAGGATACCCTACCAGAGTACCGTGCATTGTCATACAGGGTACCCTACCAGAGTACCGTGCATCTATAGATGGCCTCAAACGAACTCTGCCACATCTCTTTCCATCATAAAAAATTAAGCTTAAGAATGGTTATATTCCACAAACTGTGTTTCCTGTATGTCGGAAATCGTTATGTGGAGGGGAGGGTAATGTTACCTCTCTATAGCTAGAGTACTCTGCCTGGTAGGGTACCATGTACGACATAGGACACATTCTGTGGCAGTAAGTGATATGTCTAGTGTAGAAAAGATTGTGATAAGTGTGCTTATCTAGAAACTGACCGGCGTAGGGTCCTTACTCCCCAAATCACGACTCGCTGTGATACGACTAAATTTCCGTTGAAAAGAAACCTGCTTAAGAGAAAAGAGACCTGCTTAAGAGAAAAGAAACCGGTTTAAGAAAAAAGAGACCTGCTTAAGAGAAAAGAAACCTGCTTAAGAAAAAAGAAACCTGCTTAAGAAAAAAGAGACCTGCTTAAGAAGTTTGTCATTTTTTCGTGTGTGTGTATATGCGTTTATTTATCCTCGCTGTATTGCACTAAGCATTTTAGCGAGCAGACCTCCTCGGTTTAAAGTCTCATCCGAAGGACTGGTAAGGTAGGAAATACTTTTGAAATATTTCGATAATTAACCCAAATTCGGTCCTGGCTGGGATTGAACGCGCGATCCCTGGGTTACTAAGCCGCAATGCTAACCATTACACCACGGCGCTACCTCTTCATTTTTTCTCAAAGTAAACCTGGCATTGTCTTCATGTTTAATATGTCCCCGGTTTTGAGACGCATATTATAGTATACATACGTTTGTCCTTCAATCCTTCCTTAACTCTGTCAGGATTCGTATCTCCTTTGTGCAAATGCTAATCACATCAACTGTCAGTGCTAATCACATCATCTGTCAGTGCTAATCACACCACGTGTAAGTGCTAATCACATCACATGTCAGTGCTAATCACATCACGTGTCAATGATAATCACATCACGTGTCAATGTTAATCACATCACATGTCAGTGCTAATCACATCACGTGTAAGTGATAATCACATCATGTGTCAGTGCTAATCTCATCACGAGTCAATGATAATCACATCACGTGTAAATGCTAATCACATCACGTGTCAATGCTAATCACATAACATGTAAATGCTGATCACATCACGTGTAAGTGCTAATCACATCACGTGTCAATGATATTCACATACAGTGTAAATGCTAATCACATCACATGTAAGTGCTAATCACATCACGTGTCAATGATAATCACATCACGTGTACGTGCTAATCACAACACTTGCCAATGCTAATCACATAACGTGTAAATGCTGATCACACCACATGTCAATTCTAATCACATCACATGTAAGTACTAATCACATCACGTGCCAATGCTAATCACATAACGTGTATGACTTCCCCACATCATGACGTGCAAGAGCAACATTATTTTTGACTCCGCCCCAAGGTGCCTGCCACAGGGGTCAAAATGTCAAACGTGTAAATGCTAATCACATCATGTATCAGTGCTAATCACATCACGTGTCAATGCTAATCACATCACGTATCAGTGCTAATCACATCACGTGTCAATGCTAATCACATCACGTGTCAATGCTTATCACATCACGTGTAAGTGTTAATCACATCACGATGTCGTGTCATGTTCAACTCACCGGTTCATGTCGCCAAGCTTAATGTATAGATAAGGCTTAAAAGGTCAGCTAGGTATCATCGTATCTGATCCAAACCAGTGGGTGGATTTAGGTTTTCTGTTTTTCACATATATAGACATTCATCAGAGTATGTGGGCATTCGTCAGAATAAAATTGATTGTACTTAACTCGTTTATAAATATAGTAGATGTATTAAACAAGCTCTTATGCAAGGTCTTCTTTTTATGAGTTATACTCAATGTGTATATTATGTGATCCTTAGACGGTTTACAGATAGTACAATTAGCGAAAAAAGAATGCATTTGGCACGATAAAGACTTTAAAGGATATTTTGTAGAATAGCAGATGTTCCTTATCGTTTGTTTTCAGAACTGAGCACCAACGAGTTACTGGCCCAAGGTTTTCTGGTGTTTATAGCTGGCTATGAAACCACATCCTCACTCCTAACGTTTTTGTCCTACGTTCTGGCCACCCATCCTGAAGTACAAGACAAGCTGATAGAAGAAATCGACTTATCTCTCTCGGTAAGTCTGAATTGTTGGTGAAAGTTCACACAACCGGAGATGTAAATAGAAGAAAACAGATGTGTACCCGATGTAGCACATACGGTTTTTTTGCTGAAGAAAATAGTTTTTATCTGGACTGAAACGCATACAAACACAATTTTAGTTTGACTGTTTTGTAAAAAACATAACAACAAAAAAGCGCTGTTGTCACCAATCCAGTGTCGTCATCAGTCAACGTTATATACACTCAGTACATGTGAAAATAAAACACTTTTTGAATTTCTAGGACGTAAAGAGTCATCGTGCAAAATGTGTTTTAACTAAAAGAAGTAGAGCAAATTGTATGTCGCCATATCATAAACGTTGTGACAAAGAGACTTGTGTACTAACATTAAATACAATATTGAACAAAAACAAATGGACTAAAAATAATCGAAAAATCAACAATGTTGCGTTTTAAATATACTGAGTATAATAGATGAACTTGGTTATCTTTTCGTGTAACAGATGCAATTAACGTGCATTGTTGAATGCAATTATATTTCAATAGTTACTCTAACTGCGCATGAACAAACTCAGTCTGCAAATTTAGCTTGGTTGTCTGGGTTTGACAACTTCCTGTCAGACTTCTCAGTAGATAAGTGTTTCATACATCTCTGTTGATGAAAAATCAGCATTTCTCAGTGAAAGTAAAGTCATAATCATATATTGATTTCTAACTCAAAACATAAAAGTAACTACTAACTATAAGTTATCTCATTTCCATAGACGAGATACAAAGCCGTGTCTGTTCGAGGTCAATGATAAAGTCAGATAGATATCACCAATAATAATGCAACAAAGTCATGTGTAAACAATGTCGGTGATAAAAATAAAGGATGTATGACGGGAACATACTTGTATAGGTTATCGAAAATCGTTCGCATTTCAATGGAAAGGGATATAATTTTAAATTTACGAAATTTGGAATGTTTTTGTTTGAGAATAACAATCGTTTGTGAAGACATTTTATCGTGTGTTTTTTCACAATGACAGAATGGCTTGTCTTGTCTTGTCAATGCCAAACATTAAATTTGTTCAAAGCAATGTGTAACAATTATACCAATGTTCATTATGTTTAATATTATGTCCCTCAAAAGTGGTGTCGAACTATATTTGTTCCGTATAGTATTAAAGTGTAATGGGGTGTTTTGGGGATATGACTAATCAGCAGCCGGACATTGTAAACCGTGATCAGCCTGCGAGTTACTCGCAGGCTGATCTGGGTTTACAATGGACGCAAAGATAATTATAGTCGTGCTTAGCGGATTAAGTGCTGAGTTTCATCATAAGGATACAATCTCGGTTGTTTGTGTTTGACAGCTTCCAGTGACGGATTTCTTTACCGTATAGATAATTGTTCTACCCAATGTAGATAAAGTATTTTTGTCTGCAGGCAGAGGGCGAGGTGAAATGCAAGTTGTAATGGACCCACTAGATGAAGTATATTAGGCTGACAGTGAAGTCTGCCGTTCTTACCTGCATATTATATAAAGTACTCGTATACTATTTTTATGCTGGTCTATTGTGTTTTATCAGTGAAATAAAAGTGTTATTCAACATTGTGAAATATAGAGCTTTATTCCACTGTAGCTGCCGGGACTACTTTTAAATGCACAACCAACACACATGCACAGTAAAACGTTTCACAAGATATTCCTACGCAGAGGTAAACATGTCAAGGGAAAAACACTTCGAATTGTACATTCTATTCAAACAATGATTTGAAATGGATTATAAAAGTTAAAAGGAAATGACTGCCGATATAAATATATTAAAAATTGTTCTATTTGGGTATAAATAAAATATTTTTGGATTACTTTTGTAGTAGCGCAAAAAATGTGTAAAGCGGCTTAATTGTTGGAATTGCCTCCCTTGTTGTTATATCATTGTTACCCTAACAATTGTTTGTAAAATCATGAAATAAAAAAAGAAATGTGTTGTTTTGTCGTGAATTACATATTTTATTTCATCTCGATGTGAGAAAACGTTTATATATTCACGCATGCTTCTCCGTGAATAACATATTTCATTTCATCTCAAAGTGAGAAAATATGCTATTCACTCCAAAACAACACATATCCTCTATTTATGTTTTCTTCAGGCTATATGGATCAGGTGAAATACGATATGGAGATGAACCCATTGTAAATAAAGAATGTTATGTTTTCTGCGGACTGAGAGCGAGGTGAAGTATAGTGATAGAGATGTCCTTCCTGTATCAGGTGATATGTGAAACATGACCCACTGTAGATAAAGTATATTATGTTGTCTTCAGAGTGACGGTGAATGGAGAATGGCTTATTGATAGAGAAATCCTACCTTCTCTACATAATGTCGATGATATTTTCTCAAGACTGACGGTGAAGTGAGGTACGACTTATTGGTGGAGAAATACTTCCTGCTCTGTAAATGACTTATGTTTTCTGCAGACTGATGGTGAAGTGAAGTATGGCGTAGTAATGGAAAACTCCTACCTGCTCCGTAAATAACTTATATTATATTTTCTGCAGACTAGTGGTGAAGTGAAGTACACTGTAGTGATGTGGAGAAATCCTACCTGCTCTATGGATAATGTCCATTATGTTTTCTTCAGACAGATGGAGAAGTGAAATATAGCGTAGTAATGGAAAAAGTATGCCTGCTCTGTAAATAATGTTGATTATGTTTTCTTCTGACTGACGGTCAGGTAAAGTACGACGTGGTGATGGAGTCATGTCCTACCTGCTCCGTAAATAATGTTGATTATGTTTTCTACAGACTGACGGTGAGGTAAAGTACGACGTGGTGATAGTGAAATCCTACATGCTTCATAAATAATGTTGATTATGTTTTCTTCAGACTGACGGTCAGGTAAAGTACGACGTGGTGATAGTGAAATCCTACATGCTCCATAAATAATGTTGATTATTTTTTCTTCAGACTGACGGTCAGGTAACGTACGACGTGGTGATAGTGAAATCCTACATGCTCCATAAATAATGTTGATTATGTTTTCTTCAGACTGACGGTCAGGTAAAGTACGACGAGGTGATAGTGCAATCCTACATGCTCCATAAATAATGTTGATTATGTTTTCTTCAGACTGACGGTCAGGTAAAGTACGACGTGGTGATAGTGCAATCCTACATGCTCCATAAATAATGTTGATTATGTTTTCTTCAGACTGACGGTCAGGTAAAGTACGACGTGGTGATAGTGCAATCCTACATGCTCCATAAATAATGTTGATTATGTTTTCTTCAGACTGACGGTCAGGTAACGTACGACGTGGTGATGGAGATGTCCTACCTTGATCAGGTGATATGTGAAGCATTACGCATGTACCCACCAATCCTCAGGTGAGAATTAGAAATAAACAATTTTATTTTATACGTTACAGTGATTTATATAATTTTCTCAGTGAAATAAAAGTGGTCATCCAGTGTTTTCAAACAGGGAAATTACCATAAATAAATTTAACTGTTTTTGGAACTACTTTTTCTATAGTGATTATCTCCCTTCAAACATATGTTATTCTTACCTGTTTGCTGCTGATAGTTGTATCATTGCCGTGATAACTATATATTTCATAGATTTTTGCATAAACTTTGATGTTTATTTCACGGAAAATATTTTTAATGAAATAAACAATTTCAGAACTATTTTTTTGTTGTATATCAATTAGTGATCTGTAGTGAAGCAGTCATAAATTGGGCTATCAGTGGCGAATACAAATGTGAAATAGACACAAAAACACTGATGGAAGCATAAAATAAAAAGAAAAATTGTTATTTTTTTCAATGGAAGATGCACCTATACAGTTTTGAGAGCTCACGAGATGAAATAAAGTTGCATCTTCCACTGGAAAAAACAAATATCCTCTATGTAAATAAAACACTTGCTGCATGCTATGATTTAAAACAAGCTGGGTGTTGTATGTTCCGCACCACTTGGTTTACATTTTTATGTTGCTAACAGCCCTAACACCTATGTTCCATGGACACACTTTCTAGCTTAAAATTGGTAAACCTTTTCTCGATATATGTATAAGCAAATAAGATATACAGGTGCTTTTGACTTTGAATATCTTCTTTAATACTAGTAGTCATTCAAAACTAATTTTAAACAATTTGTAATTCTGAGACAGTGCAATTGCAGTTGGCAAGCTGCGGGAAGAGCACATTAAATTGAAATCACGTGTTCACCGTCAGACTGCGCGAGTGGCATTTGAGAACCTTGAGCTGTTTGTGGTATTATATAAATGTATGTACGTGGTTGTTACAGGATGAACCGAATGACGTCAAACCACCAGGATGTGGAGGTGGACGGTCACTGGTTCCCCAAGGACACTTTGATTGGCTATTCCATCTGGCAGTTTCACTACCAACTTGGCTTCTACCCAGAACCAGAGCTCTTCAAACCAGAGAGGTAGGTTTACAATTAAATTGTAAACATTAAATAATGGTTCCCGAGAACACCATTATTAGCTATTCCATTGGCAGATCAGATGGTCTTCAAACCAGAGAGGTAGTCTTATAATTAACTTCTACAAGCTCAAACCGAGACTGCAATATTTCGTATTTGTCGCGCTCGGCCGTTCCAAAGGTCCATTATCATACTCGTTTCTACAAGCTCCAAAGCTCCAAAAGGGCTTTAAGACTGGCTGATTCAGCTTGGTTCTATGCCGAACTAGAACTTCGTTTAGAACTTATACTCTCAAATGATTTTTTTGTAACGGACATCACGCTAACAGAATCAGTTAATAGTATAGCATAAAGGTGCCGTATAGTCGGAACTTAAATCAAGGTGACACTAAGAATGTGAAGGTTATTGTAATAATTTCGATTGCTGGCTATCATTGTTTTATCTATCCATAGATTAAAAAATATAATAGTAGACACACTCACCATGATACGACGTATCGCGACCAACAGCCATGACCTTGTCTTCGAGGTCAAGGTCACGCTTAGAGTCGTGTTTCATGTATACTTTCATGTATACTTTCTATCGGTTCCAACGCATTCACACCCATGAGACATATTCAGGATTGTGCTATTTCCTGTGAATATCTGAATGGTTTTGTCTCCACCACAGGTTTATCTCCGTTGTCTGTCCATCAGCCAATCCGTCCGGAAAAACTGGATTTTGGGTTCATGCCTATTTTATGAAATTGGCATTTGTATTTTGGGCAATGACGTTTTTATGCATATAAACATTTTTTTTGTAAGTGCCAAGTATGCCTTTTTTACGGGTCTTATAATTCGCGGAACAATCTTTTATAATTTTTTTATATTTATCGTGTTCGGCGATTTTTAATTTCTCCTTTCATACTCTTTTTGCTGTTTGATTTTGTCATTTGTCTAAGAAAATCACTAACAATTAAATAAAACAAGTTCAGTAGTGTTGTATTTGTTTTCGCTTTAACTTTATGTTTACCATGTTTACTGACATGTTTGTTTCTTTAACTAAGAATTTGATTAATATAAATATTTAGAATCTGTCCCTTATTTTATAAGTTTTAACCATTTTAAGCTTCCGCCCTGTTAAAATTGTATACGTCAGCTACGTAAAGGTGTTCGCCCTACAAATAATGCGACACCTTAAACCAACTGTAACGTTACCGACCTGCATTTTATAAAGTAAGATTTCAACTAATGATAAATAGTTAAGATGTCTAAACGTATCGTATGATATACCATGCAAACACTTGGGATTAAATGTTTTATTGTATACAAACACTTTGATTCAGTCCTCATTTACATCTGTAATAGAGTAGTGTATTGCTAGAAATAAGCCATGGCTTTATTACAATCCCAGAAGCCCTGTTGTGATAAAACCACGTATATATGTCTCCTTCAGATTTTCCCCAGAGGAGAAATTAAAGCGCGACCCGTTCACGTTCATGCCTTTCGGTCACGGTCCACGTAACTGTATCGGTATGAGAATGGCGCTTTTAGAGGCGAAGATTTCCGTCGTTCACATGCTGCGAAAACTGAAGTTTGTCAAGTGTCCTGAGACAGAGGTAGACTTCTTTCTTATGAATTAAACTTTATTTGATTACTATACATAACCAGATTCTTCACACATTACGTGGTCTTAGTATTAACTTGTATACCCCATCCAACCCCTTCTCCAAAAAGGGAAAACGGGGTTGGCTGGGGTATGAAATAAAACCTTAATTTCGGCTTAAAAAGTTTGCAAAGTTTGCATATTGTAAAATTAAAGTCTTTAATAGTTAATTTTAAACGGGTTATCGTATATTTTCAGTAAAAAATGTATTTAAACTTTTTATTGTCGAAATATCAGTTATAAAATCCTGCTAATATAAGCTTTCCCATCACTTCGTGGAATTAAGGCGGGACCACGTAATGAACAGACAGTTAATGAATTGATACATGTAGTTGGGTAGCTGGGTGAGGGAGTCAACTAAATTTTAAAAGGACATATGGCCATCTAGACTTATTTAAAACTTGCGACGTCTCCTTAAGTTTTCAACAAAACTTACATATTTGCAAATCATTGTCAAGTATAACTCGTGTAACATAACTAACCCCATTGTTTCCAGACTTGTGAGAGGACATAAACTGTCAGCGAAACTCCAACTATTTACTCTACACCAAGCTATGGTCTCAAGTATCTACTGTAATATGCAGAGCAAGTCTTTATTTGTGAAGTTTAGTATTGAATTTTTGTATTGGGCCATGAACACATTATCTTAACCCTTAAAGGGACACTGTCCGTAAGTAAGCAGATATTGAGCATAACCAAATAACCGTCTGACTTTTATTCAGTGAAATGGATACATGAAAACATGAGCATAGACCCTAAGAAGTCTGTAGTAATACATTTGTGAGTTTGAAAAAAAGAAGCTTTCAATTATCATTTGTAAATAAAGTGGGACCCACCATATTTACCTTTTCTGCGATCACGTGACTTCCATTAGCGCATTAGGTTTTCACCATAGTATGTATTGCGCAATATGTATAGCTCGGTTAGCTCATGTAGGAGCGATGTCGGCTACTTCACGCTCACGCTCACTATTATTACCGCGAGCGGTTATTCTTTTTTTTTTGTACCGCGATTAAATTCCGTCAAACAGTCTTGCTTTTAATTAGTAAATATTCAATAATGATTAGTGTGTGATGTTTGCGAATATAATTAATGTGTGTTTTATAAGCTAAAAGTTACGGACATTGTCCCTTTAACCCACTAAGCACGACAATAGTAGGCTTTGCGTCCATCGCATAAAGATTAAAACCTTTATGCACTTGGTAAAAAATGGGCCCTTTCACATCCCTCTGTATATAAGTAATTACAAGAGAGGCTCCTGACAGCAGGTTTAGTAGATACTCAAGGGAGATCACTGGACAGATTTCCTTTGTGAACACGGCGAAGTTGTATTCTTGCTCTTAAGATAATGTTTATTATGTCATTTCAACATATTATACAATTATGGACTTTTCAGCTGTTATACATGATGTGATATGCACCAAAAAAATCATTATTGACCGAGGCGATAGCCGAGGTCAATAATGATTTTTTGGTACATATCAACATCATGTATAACAGCTGAAAAGTCCATAACTGTTTTATTATATAACCCTCAATTTACAATTATATAAAACAGGTCAATATCAAAAAAACAATTATATAAAACAGGTCAATATCAAAAAAACAGGTCAATATCAAAAAAACAGGTCAATATCGCTAGATATTTTTTCTAAAAAATTACTTTTTAGCCAATGAAAACGCGTCTATTTATAGGTTATATAATAAACACTATTATGCGTTTTGCATTATTGCCATGCGAAGGTCCAAAGTTTGTATGCTTACATCTTCCCTAAAACCCCGAAGCATAGAGCTGTCATGTAGAACATGTAGTATAAGCTTATGGTCCTCTAATTGTAACCCTGTGATCAAATTTGGCACTGTCCATAGTTTTACGTAAGATAGGAAATCTTTAAAAAACATTCTTCTCTTAAACCACAAGAACTAGAGGTCTTGTATTTTGCATGTAGATTAAACGTATGGTCCTCTAATATGTTATGCATGTTCCTTGGCTCTCATATTTTTACTTAGAAAATCTTGAAAAATATTCTCTGAAACCACAAGGCAGGAAGCTGTCATATATTGCAGGTAGCATAAACCTGTGATTCTCTAAAAAGTTTGTTGAAATGGTGACCCCGGGGTCAAATGTGGCCCAGTCCGAGGGGTCGCAGTTTTACATAGAGTTATGTAGGAAATTATTTTAGAAATCTTCTTCTCTGACATGTCTAATATTTGTTCATATTCATAATTTTGATAAAGCATCATCAAAATAAACTGACCAATCAGTGACCAGAAATGTGACACAGCTCTTCATTCTGGTAGGTGATAAACTCGGTCTTTATCCTAGATGTTCAACTAAGTTTACCGTTAAAATTAGGTTATTTACAGTGTTATTATTTTAAAACCCTGCATATGTCATGCACATTTATGCAAATGATATCAATATATGTATCTTTTAAAATTAAATCTTGAAAACAATCATATGTTTTACTCTGCCAAAGATTTTTAGCAATAGAAAATTATGAATAGGATAAGCTTATGATCGTCTACCAAGTTTGGTTCAGATGGTTACCCTGGGGTGAAAGTTGTTCCTGTCTCATTGTTCACATTATTAACATAGATTTGTAAAGTGGAAAAATAATTTCTCCCAGGGTCACGTGTTTTTGTATAGGGAGAAAATGGAAACATCTTTTTTAATTTCTTTATTAAAACCACTAGGAAAATAGCTCTCAACTTCTGCATATAGCGTAAGCTTATGGTCTTCTTCCAAGTTTGTTCAAATGACGACCTTGGGTTCAAATTTGGCCCCGTCCTAGGTTTGTTACAGTTTTATATAAATTTAAATAAGAAAATATTTTAAGAAAGAATTCTCTAAAACTGCAAAAACTAGAGATCTAATATTTGCATTGAGCATATTAGGCTTAGGGATCCACTTTTCAAAATGTATTGACATTCACACTAGGGTTTGTTTAGTGCTGTGTGGCAGCCGTAAAAGGTTGCCCCGACTACAAATCACTAGTGTTATTACTTACTGATCCTTTTGGATCATCATGCCCATACTATGTGGCTTTAAAGTAGAATATCGATTAAGGCGCGAGAAGTGTTGCACTCAACATTAACTCTCATGAACAGACTCAATAAAACCGAGTCTGCTACTTTTATCTCTTGTTTGTGTTTGTTGCTTCCAAGGGACCCATTTTTCATTATGTATTATTCTCCTCTAGCAATTTTGTTTTCACAAGATAACCCTGTGGTCAATTTAGTATACCCGGAGGTACCAGTTTAAAATAAGTTTTTATTGTGTTGGTGATGTCATATCTTGCCTTTTATTCGTCTTTATAGCTGTTGTTTGTTTCTCTGTGTGTTTGTGGTTGACTGTCGTCCTTGAATGCTACTTTTCCTGTTCGATTTGTATATCCATTTGTTCTGCGATCATGACTATAACAACCTGACCTTTATACTGAAAACACTTTTAAATTATCTTCTTTTAAACTTACAAGACCTCTTGTTACTGTAGCTCGTGTCTACAGTTAACAAAGGTGATAATGTGAGCGAAATGGCCCTTTTGTTATTGAATTATAGTCTATGGCAGCTAGTTTTTCAGAACAAACTATTTCATTATTAGTAGTAATTAACATAATTAAAATGGAAGGAGCATGAAGCCCCTGCATGTGAATCTAGAGACCATTTTGATGGAATTAAATTAGGGTTGTGTTTATATTCACTATTCTCCAGATTTCCTTCTCCCTTTAATATTTTTTTTTCTTTTTTAAAGAAGATCGAAGTATTCAAAGTTTCCAAAACAGCCTTGAATAAAAGTTCGTATTCTTTATTCCAAGCCGGTAGCCCTATTATCACCCTGTTTATGTTTGTCGTGTCTTGCATTTTAGTCATCTTTAGAATTGTTTGTTTCTAGGTTATAATAGCCTAAATGAGTCTCCATTGCCCTTCCATAGTAAAGTTAGAATGTTGACAACCTGTTAAAAACTCAAACCTCGTTAGAATGCTGGGAAACTTACTTTATCATGCAAATAAACATGTCTGCTATTAAACATCAACAAGGAAATAGGGGGTTTAATACCTTCTAAGAAACATTTCTTCAGTTGTATACTAACACCGGGTCAAAGGTCAACACTATTTTTACCCCTTGCAATTTCATACCCTGTCTACTTTCACTTTTCAAATTTATACCAAAAACTGTCAAAAACATGATGAGCTGCATTTTCAAATATCAACAACATGTCCAGAATACAGTTACAGCCAAAAAATAACAGGAAACTGCACTAAAAAAATGTTTTTAAAGAAAAAAAGATTAGCACTCTTTAATACAGAACTACTTTCGATGCACCAGGCGAGCACATCCTGTTGATTTAGTGTAATTAGACCTTCTATGCTTGGTTTTGGTTGATCGACTGTGGTCATTGAATGCTACATTTCCTGTTCGACTTCTATATTTGCTTTTTCTACTTTTTTTCTTTTTTTTACAGGAAAAGTTGGAACTAATACCTGAAACGTTCCTCCGTACAAAGCGACCAATTAAAGTTGGTGTGGAATTACGTTAGAGAAGAGAAGCAGATGAAATTGTCTGTTTTGATACGGTTGTGGATAAAATTGTCTGGTTTGATACGGTTGTGGATTAGTTGACGCTACAACTTACCTTGGCACACTTATAATAGTTTAACGTTGACAGAAAATCTGGTATAATTCGAGGGCTTCTTTATTTGTATGTACATGATGTAGTTACTATAGTTTGACATTCACCCCTCGATATGTGATTACATTTGTTGATTGGCAGAATGTGACAAGACTGATATTTAGAAAAATGAAAGTCAAAACGAACTAAATATCGAGAGTCTATCGCAACACTGATGTTAAAAGATAAGAAACGCAATTCGGGATTTTCCGCTATATAATTTATATATACTGCAAGTCCGCAACTTGTGTAATATTCCAGAGAAATCCCAAGATGTTTTGTAAAAAGAAGTGTTGAAGCTAGTTAAAGAAAGGACAAAACTGTGCTAGTGTAAATTGTTTAACCACAGTACACTTTGTAACACGAAATTCATAAATGTTGAAGTTCCGCTTGGAAAATTTGAGCAATCTCAATGCTGTATTTAATGTTAAATTATTAAAAGTTATTTCAAACTTCGATGAGCTACGCCCATCTCGGTGTTTAAATGAATCATCTTGCTAAAAGCAGACTATCTGTTACATAATAGTGCAGCAGTATGGTAACACAATTTACGTGAATGTGGATTTTGGGGTAAAATATCAAAACTTGGCACAGTACTAAGGCAATACATAATGATCATGTTTAGAAGTGGTCTCGCTTCATGTTTAGAAGTGGTCTCGCTTTGTAATTTTCAAAATGGTGGTAATTTTCAAAATGGCCACCATTTTTTAAATGGCCGTCAGTATATAAATATAAAACATCAAACCCATGTATTTAACAGTCATATATGTTTTATTTATACCGTGTTGTGATATAGAACTATTTTTAAATAGTAGCTTACAAAGATTTAATTGTGTTCTTTTTAAATGGCAGAAATATTTACAAAATTGCCATACGTTTTAAACAAATTACCAAGAAAGCAACATATCGTGGACAGTTTAAATTAAATATAACTGATATCTACACAACCGACCTTTATTGATCATGTTAGTACACAAATACACTGTAATTTTATAAATGTTGAAGTTCCGCTTGGAAAATTTGAGCAATTTCAATGCTGTATTTAATGTTAAATTATTAAAAGTTATTTAAAACTTCGATGAGCTACGCCCATCTCGGTGTTTAAATGAATCATCTTGCTAAAATCTACTGTATATCGATTAAGCTAGTGAGTTCCTTAAATTACATATATATGTTAATAGGGGGCTTGACAAGTGACAAATATGTTCTGTATGATATATGATTCAAACTTGCGTCTCTGACATTAAGTATGGAGGTTAGCTTCAGGTCATTTTTCTCTGTGCAGTGTAGGTAGTTTATACCAATAAATGGTATGTCCATCATAGATAGTTTAAGAATTCCATGACATGTATCTTTAACCATGAATTACCAGCTATATTTTTTATTATATGCACGTTTGAAGTTTCCACGACATTCACTAAGAGCTTTACACAGCTTTTCAGCTTCTTCCGCGACATCCTTTTTCAGATTGTCATCCACATTTAAAACGCTCTTGACAGGACTCTTGACAGGACTGATGTTTGTGTACGTGTTGTCCAAAATGGTTCCCACATGATCATTTGATGGTCCCTAAGGTTACCGGATATAGAATGTGACCACTGCAAATCCGTTCTCAGGTTCAGTTTTTTTCCTTTTGCGTCATGCCCATCATTGAAGCAGGGAAGAGCATTTATTCCACTCTAAGGAACTAACTGTTTAAGTATTCGGTGATGTTATTGTACTGGTTGGTATACAATCATATTGATTTCACTGTTAATGCTGCATTGTTTGTTAGAGACTATAACCTAACCTGGCGGTGATATCTTTATTTTACTTACACTGTCCCGTTTTTTTGGGGATGACCATAGGGTAAGAGTGAAGTTTGGTGCACCCTAGATCCTGGTTTAAACCACCAACGTTTTTTTTTGCCACTGACCGTCCCAAGGCGGCAGCACTATTGGCAACCATTTTATGTTTGTGATGTCATAACTTACCTTTTAATCATCTTTATGGGATTTATTTACACTGTCCTTTTTTAATGGGATGACAGTAGGGTAAGTGTGAGGTTTGGTGCACCCTAGAACCGGTTTAAACCCCACAGTGGCCTTTGTTGCCACTGACCGTTCCAAGGCGGTAGCCCTATTGTCAACCCTTATGTGTTTGTCATATGGTTTGCATTTTTTATTACTTTTGCCTTCTCGTTCGTCTGTTTGCGGGTTTGCTTTTGTGTTTTGTGGTTGACTGTCGTCCTTGAATGCTGCTTTCCCTGTCCGATATTTTTTATGCCCCAGAAGTCTTTCGGGGGCATATAGTAATCGTTGCGTCCGGATTCTGTCTGTATTCTGTCATTCCGAAGTTCGTGTCCGGACCGTAACTTCACAACCCCTGCAGGGATTTTTAAATAACTTGGCACAAGTGATCACCATAACAAGACGATGTGTCGCGCGCAAAACTCAGGTCCGTCCCTCAAAGGTCAAGGTCACACTTAAAGTTCATAGGTCAAAAACAGGTACGCAATTTCGTGTCCGGACCGTAACGTCACAACCCCTGCAGGGATTTTTAAATAACTTGGCACAAGTGATCACCATAACAAGACGATGTGTCGCGCGCAAAACCCAGGTCCGTACCTCAAAGGTCAAGGTCACACTTGAGGTTCATAGGTCAAAAACAGGTGCGCAATTTCGTGTCCGGACCGTAACGTCACAACCCCTGCAGGGATTTTTTAAATAACTTCGCACAAGTGATCACCATAACAAGATGATGTGTCACGCGCAAAATCCAGATCCGTACCTCAAAGGTCAAGGTTACACTTGAAGTTTATAGGTCAAAAACAGGTACGTAATTTCGTGTCCGGACCGTAACGTCACAACCCCTGCAGGGATTTTTAAATTACTTAACACAAGTGATCATCATAACAAGACGATGTGTCGCGCGCAAAACCCAAGTCCGTACCTCAAAGGTCAAGGTCACACTTGCAGTTCATAGGTCAAAAGCAGGTACGCAATTTCGTGTCCGGACCGTAACGTCACAACCCCTGCAGGGATTTTTAAATAACTTCGCACAAGTGATCACCATAACAAGACGATGTGTTGCGCGCAACACCCGGGTCTTCAAGGTCAAGGTCACAGTTGGAGGTCAGAAGTCAAATTGTGTCCGGTCAACAACTCTGGCATTCATGGACGGATTTTCAAATAACTTAGCACAAGTGCTCACAACAGCAAGACGATGTGTCGCGCACAAAATCCAGGTCTGTGGCCCCAATGTCAAGGTCACATTTAGAGGTCAAAGGTCAAATCGTGTCTGGTCAATAACTTTTGCATGCCTGGACGTATTTTAAAATAACATGGCACAAGTGCTCACCACAACCAAATGAGGTGTCGTGCACAAATCCAGGTCCATGGCTTCAAGGTCAAGGTCATACTTAGAGGTCAAAGGACACTTCGGGGACATTTATCAATTACAGTGATATTTCTTGTTTATCTTTCTTTATAACTGTTGTTTGTTTCTATGCGTGTTTGTTTCTATGCGTGCTTTTGGTTGCCTGTGGTCCTTGAATGCTATATTTTCTTGTATACCTATTTACATTGTGACATATTATAATTAGAAAATATGTACAGTGTGGATTTACAGATGATTTATTAGTTTATGCTACAAGTATATATGACCACCAGTGAAAAGGCAATTTTAAGCATAAACGTTTATAATATAATTCAGAATTATTGAATTATGTTGGTTTGAAACAATTTCTATCACTATTAAAGACAATTGTTTTGTTTTTAAACAATTAATTTCCGCTTCTCGAATACTGATAACAACTCGAATTTGCAATGTTTATTTTTAGAATTTCAGGCTATTAAACAAGTGATCTCGTGAGCTGTAAGTATTGAACTGATAAGAAACGCTCTTTACCGATGTGAGACTTACTCCGATTCAACTTGAACGTACGTACCAGTCACACACACATGTCGTCTGCTCGGTGAAAATGGCGAAATTATACAAAAGGGCAACAGCTCCGCATACAAACAAACATTTTTGATGGATACATTTCTTATGTTTCATGAGAAAATACATAGTATAATACAATTACGATCTAAATATGTGATATGCATGTATGGACCAATAGTAAAATGTTATTAGTTTGGAACAAATGACGGTCATCTAGGTTTTGATAGCCATGTTGAAAATTTCCAAGTGGGTCAACTTCTTAAAATAATCAGTATGCATTACCATACTGGATGCGTACGCAGTAGCTGTGCCTTCTTAAAAAAATGTAATTAAACGTTACAAAATGAATCAAGTGTAACATGTGTTGATAATATTCGTTCTTGAAAAAAATTGCCAATGAACAACTCAAAATATCACGTATCGCATATTTAACTACGAATATTTTAATATTGCTTTCGTAATTTATGTGTTTAATAGGCGAAAATGAATTATTTTATAAACACATCATATGGTTTAAATCTGATACTACGGGGATGTCTAGATATGTGTCAGTTTAATTACTTTAAACATCTCAAACGTTACCCTAATGCCGATAACAGTATATCACATAACTTACGGTGTGGGAGTGGAATAACACCATTCTATATTTTCCATATACCACTAGTTATAGAAGTATGCAAATAAGCCTAGTATGCGCTCTCAAAAAAATCGATAATGACTATGATCCAGTTACCACGGTTTGTGTCAGTTTCGCGTGTTAAAGCGACAGGCAAAATGCAATAAAAGTCGTTATGTGAGTTATGTGATAAATAGAATCTAACATTCGTTCTCATTCATTATTGAATTTATTAAACACGTTAGCAAAAATGATATAATGCTCGGTAAGAGCCTCGCATTATATCTATCTTTTTGCCAACTCGTTTAATACATTCAATAATGAATGAGTACTCATGTAAGATCCTCTATATATAATGGTGAACTTGTAAAGTTGTGTTATCCTTGCAGGTGGTGCTAATGTCAGGTTTTTTTTATCAAATCATATAACCGGTGAACTTTGTAAAGTTATGTTTTACCGTTACTGATGTTGGTAATAATGTAGTATCTAAATAAATAATCAGTGAATTTTGTAACGTTATGTGTTACCTTTACAGATGGTGGTAACAGTGTAGAATCTATGAACTTTGTAATGGCATGTGTTATCGTTACAGTATAGTGATGGTAACAGCGTAGAATCTAAATATATAACCGGTGAACTTCGTAAAGGCATGTGTTATCGTTACAGTATAGTGATGGTAACAATGTAGTATATTAATATATAACCGGTGAATTTTGTAAAGTTACGTTGTTTTACATACTTGCCTTCTGTTGATATATCACATAGTTGTATTTGTTGCGTTCCTTTTTTAGTGTTAAAGACTTAAATATGTATCTCGTTAGTTATCTAATGGTTTTTCTACCAAGTCTGTTCAAATGGTGATCTTGGGCGCCACGGTGTGCCATATTTGACTTATTTAAAGGTGGGTGCGGGGTGGGGAATGAAAAACATTTTGAAACTACAAGGCAGCTATCAGCTATTGCATTTAGCCGTAACGTTCGGTCCTCTACCACGTTTGTTCAAATGGTGACACTGGGGCGCCTTTGAAACTACAAAAGGCATACTTGTTTGCTTGTAGCATAAACTTATGTTTGTTTAAATGGTGATCCTGGGGTAAAATATTAAATTGTAGCATGCCCGTGGGGGTGGGAGTAGCAACTGAGTTGGAAAATCTTTAAAAAAAAAAAAAAATATATAATAATAATAATAATATATAAAAAAAAATGTCTTCCGAACTTTCAAGAACTCTTTTATCCGACTCACTAATATTACTGTTGCAAGAGTCTACAATGGACAAGGCCATTCAGGACCATTTGACCATCTTGTTAAATTATATGCAGCACACTTCAAGTCGTGACGATACTTGATTAAAATAATCCCAGCTGCTAAATAAATGTTATTGCTTGATGAATACTAAAGATTGCCGTGTGTCCATTTAACATATGGCATCTGTAATCGGGTAATGGTCATTATAATTATAATAGTGCAATTGGTATATTCTATGAAACAACAACTAAATAAAAAAAGAAAGAAGGATGTTTAAGTATTCAGTTATCATGAATCTGTGAAAAACCCTGACAGTAAGCAGTACCTCATATAGAAATCCCGGCAATTAGTAAGACAGTAAGCAGGTACCTCGTATGGAAGTCCTGGCAATTAGTAAGACAGTAAGCAGGTACCTTGTATATAAATCCTGGCAATTATTAAGACAGTAAGCAGGTACCTCGTATATAAATCCTGGCAATTATTAAGACAGTAAGCAGGTACCTCGTATAGAAATCCTGGCAATTAGTAAGACAGTAAGCAGGTACCTCGTATAGAAATCCTGGCAATTAGCAAGACAGTAAGCAGGTACCTCGTATATAAATCCTGGCAATTATTAAGACAGTAAGCAGGTACCTCGTATATAAATCCTGGCAATTAGTAAGACAGTAAGCAAGTACCTCGAATAGAAATCCTGGCAATTAGTAAGACAGTAAGCAGGTACCTCGTATAGAAGTCCTGGCAATTAGTAAGACAGTAAGCAGGTACCTCGTATAGAAATCCTGGCAATTAGTAAGACAGTAAGCAGGTATCTCGTGTGTGTGTGTGTAATTCTAAGGTTTATAGTCCGTCCGCCAACGAACACGTCAAGGTATACCTGACGCGATGGGCACAATAGAGTCTGGACTTTAGGTATCTCGTATGGAAATCCTGGAAATTAGTAAGACAGTAAGCAGGTACCTCTTTTAGAAGTCCTGGCAATTAGTAAGACAGTAAGAAGGTACCTCGTATAGAAATCCTGGCAATTAGTAAGACGAAAACGATTCGTATTTTTATTTAAGGTATTGTGAATTTTCATCCTTGTTTCATGATAGTAGAACTTTTGAGATGTACATTTAAAGGGGCTCACGGCAGTCTGGATGCTTTAAAGCTCTCGCCGACCCTCTAGTTTGTCTACATAACATAACTAGATATCTTATTTCAGAACATCCTCGTTTATCATTGACATACCATTATATGTGTATTGTTTTGTTTAAATATGAATGAAGCAAAGCAAAACGTAAAGATTATTTTGTTGTATATGCAATGTTAAAATCTGTCACGTGTGTGTATATTATAATTGTCATATGTTTGTAATGATGAAAAAATGTAATAGTTTAAGTATCTGTCTATCATATTTGCAAATCATAATTAATAATTATTTGAACAGTTCAAAACAAAGCAAATCGTTTTTGTGTGTCGCCTGCGTAGCATGGCAGACACTTAGGAATCACTTTGTCCGTCGTCCGTTCGTCCGTCAGACTTTAACATGCAACCTAACTTTGACCATAACTTGAAAACTAGTTGACCTATGTTTATGGAACTTCACACATATAAATAAACACGTGGTAGACGTATTAAGAATGTGTTGATCATATTGCACCAATAAATAAATGTATTAAATTGAAAAATCTAAAATTACGTTTTGTTAATTGCTCGCAGGTTTAAAGTCAAAATTAATTCATGAATTGAGATGATGCTTGATAAATACTTCCAGATTGTTTTAATTATGTATTTTATACATCATAAAACCAATTTACCAATAAGCACCCTTTTTATTACTAGTCTCTAGCAAGTTTAAATGAGTGTGTGTGTGTGTGTGTGTATTGTTGAGAAACATACGACTAACCCACTTCTCGCCCCCTCCCCTCCCATCCCACCCCACACACTCTATTTTACACCACACACTGATTTGTGTTTTCATTGCGACGAGAGAGCGAGTCACCCTAACCTCCCCACTTCGTCCGTATGTGTGACATTGAACAAAAAACAAGAAACAATAAAACAAGCACCCATTACGTGGTCCGAGTATTAACTTCCATACCCCATCCAACCCCATCTCCAAGAAGCGAAAACGGGGTTGGCTGTGGTATGAAATAAAACCTTAATTTTGGCTTCAAAAGTTTGCATGTTGTAAAATTAAAATATTTAATAGGTAGTTTGAAACAGGTTATCGCATTTTTTTAGTTTAAACATGTTTTATTGTCGAAATATTATACAATTCTGCTAATATAAGCTTGCCCATCGCTTAATAGAAGTAATGCGGGCCACGTTATGCACCCCACCCCACCCGCCACTCCATCACCACCACAACCACCACCGGCAACTCTCTCACACACACTTGCTTAGTCTGTCGGAATTGGAGTTGATGTTTTGATATTGTTAGACTGTAGATTAACGTATTTTTGCCTATAGTATTCGGTGAATAAAAAATAAATATGATTACTAGTTAACTTATTTATGTTCGTGTTTTGTTTATTGCCTACTTCAACTTTCCTTTAAGACACAAACAAGTATTGCAGTTTCCGATGAGAAATGTGCTCTACTACGAAACTGTCCTATGACCGAAGTTCACAGAATCACACCTAGAATATTAAAACTGCAAAAAATGGACACATCAAGAAAAGTAGTATATATTCGTACATAAAAATAAGTTTAAAAGTCGAACAGAAAATACAGCTTTCACAGAACACAGAACCCCAAACACGCAAAACGACAAACTTGAATGGCAATGTTAATATAGAACAAAGGCATGTAACGTCAAAAACACAAAAGGGTTGACAATAGGGCTACCGCCTTGGAACGGTCAGTGGCAAAAAAGGCCGCTGGGGGTTTAAACCAGGTTCTAGGGTCTCACACTTGCCCTACTGTCATCCCAATGAAACGGGACAGTGTAAATAAAAAGAAATCCCGTCATGAACTATTCTCTAACCAACAAGGCAGCATTAATAGGCAATATAAGTAAAACACAAAGATGCTCCTGTATATATAATACAAAAACACAACAGCCTAGAAAGCCAAAAAGAAGGTACTCAATGACTTGGCAGAAGCCAGAGAAACAAGAGAATAAACAATTGAGGGGACGACAAGACAATATTGCATTAAGATGGTATAGAGAAAGAAGGATAGCGAGAAGAAAATATTGTGTTATTGTATGTATATGTATACAGTTAAAGGTCAGAATTTAATACACCTGGTTTGTAATATTCTTCCTTTCTGCAACATTGGTTTACCTAAATATGCCCTACCGACTTGGAAAGCCGTCGTCAGTCGTCGTCCATTATCAAAAGTTAAGGATTTAATATGAGGTCCGTGGCCGAGGGGTTAACGACGTTTCGTTGTAAACTTCTCGCCTCTCAGTCTCACCGCTGCAGGTTCCAATTCCATTGGGAGCTCTGAGTAAGTGTCGATACTTACGGATGGCGGGAGGTGTACTGGTTCTACCTTGGAAAAGGGGGTGGTCTGCCTCCACCATAAAAAATTATCGACCGTCATATATAACCTATAATGTTAACAAAACTTGTTCACGTGCCTGAAATGGAGTGAATAGTTTGTGGTTGTTGTATACCTTTATTTCAAGCTAGTACAATGTATATACTGGAACTCAACGTAAAGCCTAATGTGGGCCATGTTAATATTTATGTGAAATGTATCATATTCCTACCATATATTCCCGCCTTTATCTAGTATAACATATTTGATACATTCATATTCCTACCATATATTCCCGCCTTTATCTAGTATAACATGTTTGATAAATTCATATTCCTACCATATATTCCCGCCTTTATCTAGTATAACATGTTTGATAAATTCATATTCCTACCATATATTCCCGCCTTTATCTAGTATAACATGATAAATATATTGCAATTATTTAAACTAACGTATGGGAAGCAAGCGCCAGTCTACATAACCAATATCATAGGGACTAATGCCAGTCGACATAACCAATATCATGAGGACTAATGCCAGTCTACATAACCAATATCATAAAGACGTATGCCAGAAGAAATAACCA
The DNA here is from genome assembly GCA_037043455.1 of Cyrtodaria siliqua. Lineage (NCBI taxonomy): Eukaryota > Metazoa > Mollusca > Bivalvia > Adapedonta > Hiatellidae > Cyrtodaria > Cyrtodaria siliqua. Next base: position 58,857 of record JAWPHD010011399.1, read on the forward strand.
ATATCATGAGGACTAATGCCAGTCTACATAACCAATAGCATAAGGACTAATGCCAGTCGACATAACCAATATTTATAAGGACTAATGCCAGTCTACATAACCAATATCATAGGGACTAATGCCAGTCTACATAACCAATAGTCGACATAACCAATATCACGAGGACTAATGCCAGTCTACATAACCAATATCATGAGGACTAATGCCAGTCTACATAACCAATATCATGAGGACTAATGCCAGTCTACATAACCAATATCATAAAGACTAATGCCAGTCTACATAACCAATATCATATGGACTTATGCCAGTCTACATAACAAATAGCATGAGGACTAATGCTAGTCTACATAACCAATATCATGAGGACTAATGCCAGTCTACATAACCCATATCGTAAGGCCTAATGCCAGTCTACATAACCAATATCATGAGGACTAATGCCAGTCGACATAACCAATATCATAAGGACTAATGCCAGTCTACATAACCAATATCGTAAGGACTAATGCCAGTCGACATAACCAATATCATAGGGACTAATGCCAGTCTACTAATGCCAGTCTACATAACCAAAATCATAGGGACTAATGCCAGTCTACATAACCAGTATCATAGGGACTAATGCCAGTCTACATAACCAATATCATAAGGACTAATGCCAGTCAACATAACCTGTATACAGTTACGGCAAACAGACTCAAAGGATATGATATATTAATTCAATCAACTGATGGAGAGTTCATGTCATTAGTTTTAACAGAATAATTCATCGTTGACTAAAACACCGTGTCTAATGTATTCATTTACAATTTGACGTCTGGGGAATTTGTCAGAATTGAATTGTTCAGAAATGTGTGTCCACACCATATATGTAGATACCGGTTGAGGAGTGTATTTGTTTGGTGTTTAACGGTCGATTTTGTTGTTGTTGTTGTTATATGTGTTGTTGTTGGCCACTTACTTATTCCTGGGTAGAACCAGTACTGCATTCCTTCCGCCATCCGTAAAAAAAATCGAAGATTTCTCACTTATAAGTCGAGCTTCCGGTGGGATTTGAACCCGCATCGGTGGGAGGAGAGAAGAAGATCTGGAAAAGAAATTGGTGTCGATCAAAATACAAACGAATACAAATGAAAAACATTCAAATCATATGAAATTTGCACATTCATTGAATAAAGCCGCGTGTTACAATTGGTTTAATTATTGTTTATGAAAAGGTTTGTTCTGAAAAACTCGACGAGCCGCCGTTTTTGTTGTTTAATCGAAGATATATTCATTCATGTTGAGTTTATATTGATATCCGTTGCACATATAATTCAATACCAGTGTACTTCAATCACAAAACACTAATTTTGTCAAAGCCTTAAAGTGTAATATGGATTAGTATTAATGGTTCATACAACAACAACAACACTAACAACTCCTAACCGAGTAGGCGAGTTCCAGACCTAACTAGTTCATTAACAATAGTTAAATCGGACGGATCATGTGACCTAGTTTAGTGCATATGTACGATCATGTGACCTAGTTTAGTGCATATGTACGATCATGAGACCTAGTGTAGTGCATATGTACGATCATGTGACCTAGTTTAGTGCATATGTACGATCATGTGACATAGTTTAGTGCATATGTACGATCATGTGACCTAGTTTGGTGCATATGTACGATCATGTGACCTAGTTTAGTGCATATGTACGATCATTTGACCTAGTTTAGTGCATATGTACGATCATGTGACCTAGTGTAGTGCATATGTACGATCATGAGACCTAGTTTAGTGCATATGTACGATCATGTGACCTAGTTTAGTGCATATGTACGATCATGTGACCTAGTTTAGTGCATATGTACGATGGATATGAGACGGACATCCATTCTGATGACTTTATTCGTATTTGATTTAAATTGACATCCATAATCAGATCGCCTCCAGTACATTTAAATTGACATCCATAATCAGATCGCCTCCAATCCATTTAAATTGACATCCATAATCAGATCGCCTCCAGTACATTTAAATTGACATCCATAATCAGATCGCCTCCAGTCCATTTAAATTGACATCCAAAATCAGATCGCCTCCAGTCCATTTAAATTGACATCCATAATCAGATCGCCTCCAGTCCATTTAAAGGGACATATGGCAATCTTTATTTTTTAAAAACTCGCGGCGACACGTTAGTTTTTCATATAACTTGCATTGTTCAACCATTAATATTAATTATAAGAATAGTATAAAGACTGTTTTTTTCAATATTACTAAATGTTGATTATATTGCACCAATAATACTTACAAACCTATGGTATAATAATAAGAACACGTGGAAAATCAAAATAGTATTTAAATATATACAAGCAGGTTTAAAGTTAAAATAATACTGCGTCCATAGATCGATACGATAAGGTTATAATGTTTGACCTTATATCGGGAGTTCGTGGGTTCGAGTACCCTGAACGTGTCATAATGAAGGAATACCCTGACCGTGTCATAATGAAGGAATACCCTGACAGTGTCATAATGAAGGAGTACCCTGACCGCGTCATAATGAAGGAGTACCCTGACCGTGTCATAATGAAGGAATACCCTGACCGCGTCATAATGAAGTAGTACCCTGACCGCGTCATAATGAAGGAATACCCTGACCGTGTCATAATGAAGGAGTACCCTGACCGTGTCATAATGAAGGAGTACCCTGACCGCGTCATAATGCAGGAGTACCCTGACCGCGTCATAATGAAGGAATACCCTGACCGCGTCATAATGAAGGAGTACCCTGACCGCGTCATAATGAAGGAATACCCTGACCGCGTCATAATGAAGGAATACCCTGACCGCGTCATAACGAAGGAATACCCTGACCGCGTCATAACGAAGGAGTACCCTGACCGCGTCATAACGAAGGAGTACCCTGACCGCGTCATAACGAAGGAGTACCCTGACCGCGTCATAATGAAGGAATACCCTGACCGCCTCATAACGAAGTAGTACCCTGACCGCGTCATAACGAAGGAGTACCCTGACCGCGTCATAACGAAGGAGTACCCTGACCGCGTCATAATGAAGGAGTACCCTGACCGCGTCATAATGAAGGAGTACCCTGACCGCGTCATAACGAAGGAGTACACTGACCGCGTCATAATGAAGGAGTACCCTGACAGCGTCATAATGAAGGAGTACCCTGACCGCGTCATAATGAAGGAGTACCCTGTCCGCGTCATAATGAAGGAGTACCTGACCTCGTCATAATGAAGACGTACTCTGACCGCGTCATAATGAAAGAGTACCCTGTCCGCATCATTATGAAGGAGTACCTGACCTCGTCATAATGAAGGAGTAACCTGACCGCATCATAATGAAGGAGTACCCTGACCGCGTCATAATGAAGACGTAAAAACGGATGTATACTCAGTACATTTGAAGAAAAAAAACCGCAACATTTTTTACTTTCGATTATTTTAATCCGATGTTTTTTTGTTCAAATCAAGATTGTATTTTATGTTAGTACACAAGTATCTGTGTCCCAGAGTTTAACATATGGCGATAAACAATTGCATAAGATCTGCTCGACTTCTTTCAGTTAAAACGCATTTAACTTTAACATCTCAAGAAATTAAAAAAAAAAAAGTGCTTCGTTTTCAAATGTACTGAGTGTAGTTACTTGTAACCCATGATTGACCAGCAAATAATGGGTAGTATTACGTCTGGTTGGCCCGGTTTCAGAAAGAAAAATGACTGGGTGGGGTATCATGTACCACGGCGTGGTATTCCAGTGTGGCAGCACTATATATGCTACAAGTAGAATGTAGATTGATAAATAGCACTATATACAATACCTCACACACATGTCCACCCATAATGCTTAGCCAACGAGGGATTCTTCTCGGGGATCAAATGGTAGACGGACTATAATCCTTAAAACTACACACACACTGTTAAAATGCATAAAAAATCTTCAAGATTGCCATGTGTCCCTTTAAGTATAAATTGTGCATTCCTGTAAAATATGTCCTGTGCGAGTTTTACCCGTTTTATGGAGAATGATTCGGTGTTTGGTTTTACACGGTGGTTATAGCAAGCATACGTCGAGGATATGATATTTTAGAACTACTGTGCTCTCGGTTAATGTTATTTGTTTTAACAGAATAATTCATTGTTAACTCGAAAACCGTGTCTTATGTATTCATCTACAGGGACTTTGTCACTTTATTTTTTAGTACTCCTTCAAAGATACATCACGGAATGTGTCTAGTTACATTCAAAAGCAACTTCGTGCGAAATCTAATAAGGCTTCACGAATGAAAATGATCAGGTTTTGTAATGGCATACTAAAAGTTGTTTACTGCCCGCTATTATAGGCTTACACTCATACAGCTAGACCAACAGCTATAAACATTGAAAAAATGTCAAATCGGAAACTGGACGTTTTACAAATATATTATTATGATGTGTTATACTTCTCCGAAACGGTTAAAACATATTTTCATAAAGCTTTACATGAGCATGCATCCGTGTGTTGTGTTGTTCATTGATGATCATGGTCTGTTTAGTTTATGATATATAGATAGATATTGTATTTATACTCACTGCTGAGTTGCGCTCTGCTTGATGTAAATTCAAAGTATACATTTCCAATGGAATAAATAAAAGAGATACACCGATATGAAATTGAATTGGCCATTTATTTAGTAAATGACATAATTAAAAAGTTATTCAAATCATATCTTAAAACTCTCATGTATAACATTCCGTGTATTTATTAAATTTGAATGAATAACATCAACGGTGGGGGACGAATATAAACGCCCCAATACAAGAACATAAAATGAAAAAAGAAATCATATCTATCTGTATCATGGTATATGCAGATATAGTAAAGTATGAGGTTTGTTGGGTGGGATGGTGGGTTTCCTTTCTTTGTTTACTTTCCCTCTCGATCAAAGGTGATGCGTTATAGCTACAACATCGTAGAAACCACTCATATATTCTATAGGTGTCAGACGGTGAAAATCAGCCCATTGAACACAATGCAATAGAGACTATATTTGGAGATCAGTCACAAATTCGTTTAAATACACTTTTATTCTGTGTATTAAACACATTTGGCTAGCAAACGGTCCCATATCTGGAATAAAACACCGATTCAGTTGTTCAACATTTCGCGTCATTTATTCACACTATGCGTATTTTGAAATAAACATCTGTCAAAACCACATCTCTACCTGACCTCTGTGCTCATACTCTCCACAGAAATAATCCTGACAAACGCAGTAAAATACTTACTATTCATGACAACAGACATACTACTTTAACCTCAGGTTAGATTTAACAATGAAATAAAAACTAATCTTGGGAAAAACACATGCAAACTAGAAACTTTGGATTTTTCCAAGGAACTATTTTAGCACCCTACGACCCGGAAGTACTTCCTGCCTGGTCTGTCACCATAAGCATTAAAATAGTTAAAGCTAAACAACTTTAAACAAATGATTAGTATTGTAAGTAACATACAAACATTTATTTAACAATAAATTATTATGTATATGAAATACACACAAGAACATGTATATGAAATACACACAATATTTTCCAGTTAATGACCATTTGTATAATTTGTAGGTGAGTTTCAAGATCATCTGTATATGTTACTAGTTAAAAGTATTTGATTGTTTAATTTTTTTTTAATTAATAATCCTAAGCATTGATTAATACATATTTATATATGTGGACACAAATGGAGAAAAGTGATATTTATTTATAAAACATGTCGTCTCATCTTTTAAAACTCTTACTAATGAAAACTGTCAGTTTCGTTAATATACTCTTGTTTTCTGTTGTCATAAGTTCAATAAATGTAACATCATACACAAACAAATTAACAAACGATGTGAACAGTTCACTTTGTAATAAAGAAAAAAAAAGTAAAAATGTTAAGTCTCCTCGCAGAAATCATCATCATTGCAACAATATCTCCAAAATTCACCTTATACCGTTTGCATGCTTAATTAACACTAAATTTAGAACACGCCAGTATAAATATGCAATGACAGTTCTGATTTTTGTAATATGCACATAGAAACTATCGAGCATTTATTGTGGGAATGTCCAGTTACTCGAGCCTTTTCGACAGAAATTGTATATTAATGATTGCGAAGTATTTTATTTTCAAAAGTAAAACATACAACGACAATGTTTTGCGTACGTTTGCTGGATGTTAGTATATCATAAAAATAATATTTGTTGGTTTGTCGTGAATAAATGAAAAGAACTCATGAACATATACGTTTTCTCACTTCTTGTAGAAATTAAATCCCATTCATGCGAAACCAGCAACCGTCCTCTATCATTTACAGAATTCATAACTATCCATAATGGATGATGTCGAGGCACCAGTGCGTGCGTTACCATGGCCTCCACCGTGTTTGTTTTCAATAATTTTGAAACTTTTATGAGCGCGCTGATGCGATTGTCAGGACACGATGAGCATCACCTCAATATCGCAACAAACAATCGTTTTGTCATTTTATATCGACGTCTCCAGTCTAACAGATCAGGTTGCGGAGAATTGTTGATTTTTGTGATATATTCTTTAGTAATCATTGTGTGAACCAAGGAAAACATGGTAAGAAATTTTATTATTATAATTATAATTATTATAAGTATTGTTATTATTATTGTTAATATTATTATTATTATGATTATTATTATTATTATTATTATAATTATTATACTAATCCACTAGATACTTACTTTTGACAGAAAAGAAGAGTTTAATTTCAAATAAACTTCATTTTCAAGTAGGCGGGAGTATTAATCTCGAATGCGCACGCATCCGATGTGTTCCACTTAATTTTTCAAGGAAGAGCCCGTAGTGCAGACACTGCACGTACTGCACTGCACGCACGAACGCACGAACGCATGCACGGTGAATGCATCCTTTGTGTCTGAATGGAAAACGTCTATTACACTGTCTTATAAACACTGACGGTAGTGGTCTATCGTGCACTTCTTTATAATTATTAATTCTTCCAAGGCTCGTTATTGCCGATACTATAGCGACAGGAAAATAATGTAAATACAAAAATGTATACGCATTGTTGCCGTTAATGCGTTCTTAAACACGGGTAGTACCATAAAACGCTGACACTCTTCATCGAATTTTCTATTTACTACCTTGGCGCGTTATGGCTAATTTGGCACTAGCACTACCGACGTTTAAAACCGCATAAACGCCGAAAGAAATATGAATCAAATAAACCAAATAGATATTAAAATTTTAAAATCTGATATTTTTTGCTCGACGATCTTTTAGTGAAAATACAATGTTGTCATTCATATCTAGGCCCATTTTTAATAAGAATATATTTAGATATTCATGAAAAATTATTCATTTGCTGCCAAGCAATCTACAGAAAAGTGGGTGCCATATGATGTCTAGAAAAGAGCTTGTCTCGTGAATGACTGCAGCATTTAAAAACATAAACACGGGAATGCCAAACTATTGTATTCATTCACTCATCTCATTTCCGTCAGGATGACAACATATTGTATTCATACACTCGTCTCATTTCCGTTAGGATGTCAAAATATTGTATTCATACACTCGTCTCATTTCCGTCAGGATATCAAACTATTGTATTCATACAATCCTCCCATTCCGTCAGGATATCAAAATATTGTATTCATACACTCGTCTCATTTCCGTCAGGATGTCAAAATATTGTATTCATACACTCGTCTCATTTCCGTCAGGATGTCAAAATATTGTATTCATACACTCGTCTCATTTCCGCCAGGATGCCAAAATAATGTATTCATACACTCATATCATTTCCGCCAGTGAGTAAATTAGAGTTTCCTGTTTAATAAGCTACAAAATCAAAACTCAGAATTTTAACATAATAATGTTTGAACATTGTAATATAAACCTAAAGTGGCACACTAAATAAATGGAAATGCCATTTTCTTACAAAATAGATAAGAGACATATTTACTGCCCACTCAGGCCACAGTAAATTGCATCTTTTGATTATTACTTTATGTTATTATATTGATGTCTGAAGGACCGTAACGTGAAATGTTAGTGTTGTTTTTCTGAGGTCATGCAGACGCATACAAACTTATCAAATACATACCCCTGATACACACTATCGTGTGCATAAATGAACTTCTTATCTAACAATACCTTTGTTCGATCATTTGTCAATTAGCCGAGATATCCGAGTCAAAAGTCACCAAAGTGCAATTTAGTTTTTTGAATTGGGGTTTTAAGGCGCACCAACACATGAAAATGTTGTATGGCGCCAAACAGGCATGAACATGCCTGGCTCATCTTCCATGTACATCGAGATAAAATATGGAAAATGGGCCTAGAACCTTCTCACCCTGAACTGCAGAGTTGCTGCAAATTCTATCGTAGAAACTCCATTTACGCTGGAGTCACGTTATTGTTTTTCTGCCACTGCTCTTTTGATGCGAGCGATATAGCACCTGAAACAATGCAGGGATCATGATGAAGACCTTTAATGAACATGAACAAAAAATGATAAAATGAACATGAATTTGGGGGGATACTACCCCTCTGCCTACCCCTCCAAAGGGATCTGCAGTGGCCCTATTCTTTGCCCCGTGACCAAACGGGGGTCCCCGGAAACCACACGGGGCAAAAGTGCAATTTAAATCTACTCATTATTTGTCTGGATATCCGGTTTACATTCCAAAATTATGTTTCTGTTTTTTTTTCGGCAATCTGATGCAATCGACGTAAGTACTAGTAGTTCAATCTCAGTTTCTCGATAATACCAGATTGCCGAAAATAACAGAAACATAATTTTGGAATGTAAACCGGATATCCATACAAATAATGAGTAGATTTAAATTGCACATTGGTGATTTGTGACTTTGATATATCGGTGGGTATTGTTGGATGGAAAATTCATTTCTGCATGCGACAGTTTACACATTCATAGATCTACATACCTATATATCCATGACACATTGTATGTATTTGATATTTTTGTAAACGTCTGCTTGACCTTAGAAAAACAACACTAAATTGTCCCGTTAAAGTCCTTCATAAATTATTATAATAACAGAAAGTAATAATTAAAATATGCAATTTCCTGTGACTCAGGTAAACACTTCCTGTACTGGCATGGTTTCCTACACCTCAACGGACGTAAAACACCTTCATGTACAATGATATGACACGGAACAACTTCGTGCGCATGCGCGCGTGAATTCATACGTGCGTTCGTAATTACGTTCGTCTGCGCATGCGTGTTTTAAAACTAACATATCTAGTCCCTCCGATCGTTTAGAAGATGAGGATGAATTATATAAGTTAGATGTGTTTTATTATTTCAGCGTGAATGCATATCTATCCATGTGGGTCAGGCCGGATGTCAGATGGGCAATTCATGCTGGGAGTTGTACTGTCTGGAGCATGGTATTCAGCCCGACGGTCAGATGCCCAGTGACAAAACCATTGGTCATGGTGACGACTCCTTTAACACATTCTTCTCTGAGACTGGTGCTGGAAAACACGTTCCCCGGGCCATATTTGTCGACCTGGAACCCACTGTTATTGGTAAACACTGGTATTTATTCAAAACGTCCTTGTCGGGTTGGGTCGGGAAGGGGTGGGGTCGAGACGGATTTGTTGTCATAGAAATCACACTCATTAGGTGTTATACGTGTTTCATATACAAATGACACTTTCATTGCAAAATCTCTTAAAATACAGCAAATACCTCTGAATGCTTATTTTTTAAGAATAAAATAAACTTGATTTGTTTTAAAACTGTCGGCCTCCCCATTAACTTTACTACATAAAGTTGCATTTTAATAGTGTGTATGTGCATATTATTGACTGTTGATTATACTGCACCGACAATAAATATAAACCTATGGTAGAATAAAGAAGAAAACATGGAAACTCAAAATTTTATTTAATTATATGCATGAATGATTCAGTTCCAAATGATACTTGATTGATACATCAGGCCTGGAATTCACCAACCATTCTTCAAAATATTCTTAGACTTGAGCTCAAGTACTCAAATTTCATTCACAAATATTCTCAGGACCTTCAAATATAAACAATCGTATGAAGTTGTAATTGATTAGTTTTTATCATATTTATAAATAGCAGCTTCTAATGAATGTTTATCCTTTAAGTTTTAGAAATATTTGTGATTGAAATTTGCATACTTGGGCTTAAGTCTAAGAATATTCTCAAGAATGGTTGGTGAATTCCAGGCCTGGATGCTAATTTTACGTGTGTCCCTCTAAGGACGCAACGTCGAATATTGCCGTGTGTCCCTCTAAGGACGCAACGTCGAATATTGCCGTATGTCCCTCTAGGTTGCATACAGCTAAATATAGCCTGGCTGAAGCCCCGCCTTTTGTTGTGTACGATTCAGTACAGAAGTGAAAGTTCACAGAGTTCACAGAGGTCAGCAGATATAACTTTGAAATATTCAATATGCATTTTCAGGAAGGATAAACTATAGGTAAAATAATCCCCATCAGCTAGGATCATTAAATTAAATAAAAAAATATTTTTTAATGTTTTTGAAAATTTTACACCCATTGAAATTGCATGTCAATATTCAGTGCGGATTCAATAGTGTTTGTAAACACAGACATGTGCAGAGTGGTTGAGCTGGAAAAGTTGTCTTTTTCACACTTTCAAAGGCTTTGTGATGGAAATATCTATGAAATAAGGTAATTTAAAGAAAATCTGGTGTATAATTCATGAGATATTAGCTGACAGGTGCAACAGGAGGTCTATGGGAAAGTATTTAGTTTTCTGCAACCTATAGGCTAGATTCTGCATATGGTAAAAGTGAAAGTAGACATACTTTTTTTCTAACACAATGATTTGGAAGTGTGAGAAATGTTAAATTATGGTGTATTTTGACTTTTCTTATAACTCTTTTCATGATTTTTAAATATTTCAAAGTTTTATGATGCAAAATAGGTATTTTAAATTATTTTATTAAAGGTTGTGGACACAAAATAAGCCATACCTGACACCTGGTATACACAATTGGCCTGTAATGCACATGTTTGACACAGTTAAAGGTATATCTAGTAAGTTTTATTCATTTCTGAGGGCTTTGCATACGTTGTTTGGCAAAAATGTCAGTAAGCGACAATCTACATCTTTCCGAAAAGATGTCGAAAAGCCGCTTATGTCTGTTTTGAAAAAGATGTTGAGGTAAACTCTGACTTTGAGTTCATCGCTTCTATACGGTTAGTGTCGATATGCAAATATTTCATGCGGTTTAATACATTTTACAAATTAAATTATTTAGTTGGTAAAAAATATGACCTTTTCTATGCTTTTTAAAAGTTTTTATTTACCCCACCCCCCTTCATTTTAATGAATTTTCATGGATCTGTACTTTAAACAGTGCTTATTGGCTGCATGGTTGCATGAAAATGACCTGTAAAGATGCTACAAACAATATCTAATAAAACAAATACAATAAATAGTACATTTACAGTGAATTTTGTGTAATGAGCATATTGTAAAACATGGCATGGCCCTAAAAATGGAGTTGGGGAGGATAGTCTCAGAATAATTTTTTGTCATTTTGAACTGAAAAGTTGCATTTTCTTGATGGATTCACATATAGAAACTGCTGAATAATGTTAATTAATTCATTTGAAGGCAGATTTTAAATATATACAAAAACAGTGGCATTTTTATGGTAAAATCTGCTATTTTGACCCCTGAAAATCACAAATATCATTTTTGAGTAGATATTATTTTCAAGATAGCTTCAACTGGTTAACCATCACATGTTGTTGATGAAATCAGTTTAAAATCACTTTATTTGAAGCAAAAGATTGGAACGGTTGTCGATATATGGCATTTTGAAGATTCTGGATTTACGCGTAAAAACCGAAGGAATTTTGCCTTAGCCGAAGCTAATCTAAGCCCTCATATTTTGTCGAAAAGGATTTTTTTCTAAAAAAGAATGGTTTCATTTTTCTCAGATTAAATGTATCAAAACATTTAGCCAGAAAAAATACCTTCTGTCAGGTCTGAATGTCTCTCTATAGGTTGCATACAGCTAAATATAGCCTGGCTGAAGCCCCGCCTTTTGTTGTGTACGATTCAGTACAGAAGTGAAAGTTCACAGAGTTCACAGAGGTCAGCAGATATAACTTTGAAATATTCAATATGCATTTTCAGGAAGGATAAACTATAGGTAAAATAATCCCCATCAGCTAGGATCATTAAATTAAATAAAAAAATATTTTTTAATGTTTTTGAAAATTTTACACCCATTGAAATTGCATGTCAATATTCAGTGCGGATTCAATAGTGTTTGTAAACACAGACATGTGCAGAGTGGTTGAGCTGGAAAAGTTGTCTTTTTCACACTTTCAAAGGCTTTGTGATTGAAATATCTATGAAATAAGGTAATTTAAAGAAAATCTGGTGTATAATTCATGAGATATTAGCTGACAGGTGCAACAGGAGGTCTATGGGAAAGTATTTAGTTTTCTGCAACCTATAGGCTAGATTCTGCATATGGTAAAAGTGAAAGTAGACATACTTTTTTTCTAACACAATGATTTGGAAGTGTGAGAAATGTTAAATTATGGTGTATTTTGACTTTTCTTATAACTCTTTTCATGATTTTTAAATATTTCAAAGTTTTATGATGCAAAATAGGTATTTTGTGATCGGTTGGTTCCCAGAATTCAACGTTATTTTATTTTACAGCAGGGACTTTAGCGAGTAAAGTTTCAACAATCAATTATTAATACTTAATTATTCATACAACAAAAACAGACGCTGACTTTAAAGATATAGGCCTACTTAATGTAGAGTATCGGAAATAACAACAGGGGACCAGTTTATTTATTCATTTCATGTCACACTCGGTTGGCGATGTTGCCACAGGAAACGAACGTAATAAATATACATTCATTATATACTACACGTAATCGAGAGAGTATGATCTCGTCGAGTTGGTTGATTTAAATATCGAGATGGGCGTAGCCCGTCGTGGTTTTTAATCCAACCAATGAGATGAGATCATACTCTATTTGTTTTGTAGCATGTCCATTTCAGACTGGTAGTTAGAGAACACCATTTATTCCGACAGGTGTTATTTTCAATTAAACGATTTACACCTGTGCCAATAACAAAGGGATTTCAGTGACCATGCTACAAAGTATTAATATTGTGAACGCTTATATTACTTCCAAACACATAAGGTCGAGACATTCTATTAATATCGTTCCGTGGTGTCGTCTCGGACAAGACTTCCATCATTGAGAATTTACAATGACAGTGTCCAATGTCTCATTTCTTCATTGAGTTAACATGTGTTCTTTGTCCCAGAAACGTACAAAAAACCAGCTGCGTGAGATAGGCTCAACATACGACAATCGACTTACGACATTCGGTATACGACATTGGACATACGACATTCAAAAACATTCTTCAAGGCGAATGTCGTTTCACGCGGCATACAACATTCGAAATACGACATTCGACATACGACATTCAAAAACATTCTACAAAGTTAATGTAGTTTCACGCGACATACAACATTCGACATACGACATTCGTAGACTTGTCGTTCCCTCTTCTTTACAGTGGTATATAATCATCAAACCTTTCTAAATGAAGTAGCGTCGTGACACCTTCCAAAACACCGCTAGAACGCATTTTTGCAGTAGTACCATTAGATGACGTTACGTCAGTGTGTCGCTTTAAACGACATTCGGTTTGAATGTCGAATGTTGTATGTTGTATATCGAATGTTAAATGTTGTATATTGAATGTTGTATGTAAAATGTTGAATCTTGAATGTCATGTGTCGAAAGTTGTATGTCGAATGTCGTATGTCGAATGTTGTCTGCCGAATGTCGTATGTCGCGTGAAACGACATTCACCTTGAATGTCGTGTGTCGAATGTTGTATGTCGAATGTCGTATGTTGCATGAAACAACATTCACTTTGAAGGATGTTTTTGAATGTCGTATGTCGAATGTCGTATGTCGAGTGTTGTATATCGCGTGAAACGATATTCCTTTTGAAGGCCATTTTTGAATGTCGTATGTCGAATGTCTTATCTCGAATGTCGTGTGTCGATTGTCGTATGTTGAGCCAACTTCACGAATGTTGTATGTCGCGTGAAACGACATTTACCTTGAATGTTGTTTTCGAATGTCGTATGTCTTTCACTTTGAAGGATGTTTTTGAATGTCGTATGTCGAATGTTGTATGTCGATTGTCGTATGTCACGTGAAACGACATTCCCTTTGAAGTATGTTTTTCAATGTCGTATGTCGAATGTCGTATGTTGAATGTCGTATGTCGATTGTCATATGTTGAGCCAACTTCACGCAGCTCATAAAACCAGGTTTTTGCATAGATTACCATCGTGCTGAACATCTGCCCTGGGCCCGTATTCACAAAGCAACTTAAGTATTAATTAAGTCGAAGTTTAAGATTTTTACATATTTTCAAATATCCTTATTAACCTCTCATCGACACTACTGAGCATCTAATTTAAGATACTATTTAGCTAATAATATAATGGGGTTTATTAATCCATAGCATTATTAAAAAATATAAAGAAAATGTCTTATATGTAACGATAGAGAAATGGGATACAATTTGACTAAAGTTAATATATTGCTATAAAGAAGCTTTATGAATACGGACACTGGGGATATCATATAAGCTTATATTACCATGACACAGAAATTCAAAGAAAGATGCTTTGCATGATTCAGGTGTTAATGCTTCGATTTGAATTAAATTATTTGTTTTCTTAGAATATGTTTAAGCTTGAAGAAGATAGTTAGATTGCAAAACATATTTTGTTTGCGTTTGATTTGCTAATAGGAAGGTACGTTTGTTATATGTAAAATTAAATATTGTTTCAGACGAGGTTCGAACCGGGACCTATAGACAGTTATTCCATCCGGAACAGCTAATCACTGGCAAAGAGGATGCTGCAAATAACTACGCCCGTGGTCACTACACCATAGGTAAAGAGATCATTGATTTGACACTGGATAAAATCCAAAAATTAGCCGAGCAGTGCACGGGTCTCCAGGGGTTCCTCGTTTTCCACAGCTTTGGCGGCGGTACTGGGTCCGGGTTCTGCTCCCTGCTTATGGAGAGATTAAGTATCAGTTACGGTAAGAAGTCCAAGCTTGAGTTCGCCATCTACCCGGCGCCCCAAATCTCCACTGCCGTCGTTGAACCTTACAACGCCATTTTAACGACCCATACCACCCTCGAGCACTCGGACTGTGCTTTCATGGTGGACAATGAGGCCATTTACGATATTTGTCGACGCAACTTGGATATTGAGAGACCGACTTACATCAATCTAAACCGCCTTATTGGTCAAATCGTCAGCTCAATAACAGCTTCGCTCAGATTTGACGGTGCCTTAAACGTTGATTTGACTGAATTTCAAACCAACCTGGTTCCATACCCTCGAATCCACTTTCCTCTGGCTACCTACGCACCGGTAATCTCGGCCGAGAAGGCGTATCATGAGCAAAATACCGTAGCCGATATGACTAACAAATGCTTCGAGCCTGCAAATCAGATGGTCAAATGCGACCCACGCCACGGCAAGTACATGGCGTGCTGCCTTCTGTACCGCGGCGACGTTGTTCCGAAAGATGTCAACTTCGCTATTGCTGCAATTAAAACCAAGCGCTCTATCCAGTTTGTGGATTGGTGTCCGACGGGTTTCAAGGTTGGCATCAATTATCAACCGCCGACATCTGTTCCCGGCGGCGATCTTGCGAAAGTTCAGCGCGCTGTTTGCATGCTGAGCAACACAACGGCCATTGCCGAGGCATGGGCTCGTCTTGACCACAAGTTCGACCTGATGTACTCAAAGAGGGCGTTTGTCCACTGGTACGTGGGCGAGGGCATGGAGGAGGGCGAGTTCTCGGAGGCGAGGGAAGATCTCGCCGCTCTCGAGAAGGATTATGAAGAAGTTGGCACGGATTCGAAAGAGGACGGCAACGAGAGTGAAAACAGCGACGAATATTAACGAACAATATTATATTCTACTCTATAAATATTAATTTTATGTAAATACAATTCGGAATTTAAGTACTCTAAAAATAATGAAACTATATACAAACGTTAATTCAGTTACATGACGCATGTTTAACACCAGCACGGCATTAATTTGAAATAGGCAGGTTTAACATGTTAATCGTTTTATAAAATAATGGAATCCACATGTATTATTTCAAACTTACGTTGTCTGATCATACTTAATGTCAAAACCTAAGTGATTTGAGTATTTGTCAATAAATTTATCTATCGAGTTTTTGTTTATTATTTATAGTGGAGTATTATACATGTATTTATACATGAACATGTAATGGTAATATTACAAAAGAGCAAGTCTGAAAGAAAGAAAAGTACTATTATATGATTCTATCAATTTTGGAGAACAACAAACTATAAAAAATAGATTAGTCAAAACTGGCCTAAGGTAAAAGAAATTGCTTTTGATGTGTTATAGAAACTGCTTTTGATGTGTTAACATCCGCATACATGTCTGTATTAGATAACGTACCATCATGACATATAGGAAGGTCATTTATGAATAATAAGAATAGGAGGGGTCCTAATATAGAGCAATTTATTATAATTTAAAAAAATCAATGAATGAGTTGTGTACATGTTTTTCAATCAACTTGGAAAGAGATGGTAAAATAGAAATTGGTCTGTAGTTGTTTACATTATCAGATGCATTTGATTTGAATAAGAGATAACCTAATAGCCGCTTTCCAAGTATCTGGGAAAATGCCCTGTCTTATACTATATTAATTAGTTAATAATATATGCAGTACTTTTTGATATTACATCGGCTGATAGTTTTAGTAATTTAGGACCAATTTGATCTTATCCAGTGGCTTATGGATATATCTAAGCTGAGAAGCATTTTACGAGTTTTTTCTTCTGTTATGAGCATGATGAGGGGAACGTTAAAATACCTTTTGTCTGGAACAGTGCGATTTACAAATTCCTTTACTTCTGTAAATTTGGAATAGGCTCTTTAAAATGTACAGCTATATTAACAAAAACGTTATTAAACTCATTTGCCATCTCGAAAGTATCTGTTATTTCTTAACTATTTTTATTGATTTGATTTACAGAATTTTATTTTTGTGGAGGCACCGTGCTCTTTAAATATTTTCCATATTGACTTTGGATCTGATATTCCTTCTTTAATTTTCCTTCATAAGAGGACTTCTTAGATTCTTTTTTCCAATTACATACTTTATTTCTAAAATTCTGTAATTTTGAACATTACTTTTTGCTTTACATTTAACTTTTTCCTTTATCGTATCTAAAATATCAGAATTAATCCAATCAAGCTGATGGAGCTTTTTAACCCTATAGAACATGCTTATCAATAACACTTGAGAAATTAGTCACCCAGGTGTTAAGTAAGTCATTTGCATCTGTATAGCTTTCATTTGTGCTCCAAGCTATGATTTTAAGATCATTAATAAAGTTTTCGTCAGCAAAAGTTTTAAAAGACCTGTACTTAATAGATTGTTATTTGTTTTATTTCTAAAATTTCATTTACGTGTACAGAAAATTGGATAATGTCACTAACGCCATCTTTTTGTTCTTTAACACATATAATATTTTCTTCAAAATTAGTATAAACATGATCTATGAGTGTTTTTGAACTTGTACATTCTCTTGTTGGTTCTTTTACCATTGGAACTAGCCCTAATGATGAAATATAATTAGACCATTCTATATTTATTTGTGTATTAAGTAAATCACGATTTATATCTCCTAGAATAATTAATTCTTTTACCTCTATTTGAACTTTTTCTAAGTGTTCATCAACATATTCTTTCCATATTTCTCTAGACTCGGGGTGTCTGTATATCGAGCCAATAAGAAATGGTTTACTTTTATTTGGCTTAATCTCAATCCATATAATTTCTATATTATCGACTTCTAAATCGGTTCTTCTAGTACAATTTAGGCCATTTTTAACATAAACAATCAAACTTTACTACTCTATCCCCTCGAAATGGAACTTGATAACCATCTACATAGAATGATTCCGTTTTATGGTCACTAGTAAATTGTGTCTTACTGATTCCAAGCACATCAGTTTCATTTAAAGATGACGTTAACATTAATTTAATTTGGTCATTTTTGTAGATAATCCCTGTATGTTAATGTGACAAATATTAACGGAAGGTTATAATTGAATAGTTTACTGAAAGTAAATTTCAATGTTTTTTTTTTTTAATATATTTTGTTAAAGGGATTATGGCAGTATTCGCTTCTTTAAAACTCCAATACCTATGGTAGAATAACAAAGAAAACTTAACAACTTCAGAAACTTAACATTACCTCTCATAAACAGACTCACCTAAACCGAGTCTGCTACTTTTCTCTCGTGTTTGTGTTTGTTGCTTCAATGAGACCCCTTTTTAGTATTTACTCAAATTGACTTTGAATTATTATATGCAAGCAGGTTTAAAGTCATTGGACTAATAAATCTAGGCGCTAATTTTAAAGCAGCTATCCCGCCAACAACAGCCAACTTTTACACCATATCTACACCGGTTTTAAGCCTACTGGCGACGAGGTATATACGTAACTTACATATTTTGATAATCATAATTCTATGGAAACGGTTTAAACCGGCCAGGCCAATCCGAAACTGGAGCGTCGAATTAAGAGTTACCAACTCATAATTCATTTTACGCATATTCAATCACAGGTATATTTAGAACCCGTTGATTAGCATATGTTTTAATTGGCACATATACATTCGTATATGACATGAACACCTGAATAAAGTTTTGATACAATATTTTGTAGTGTAATTTTGCCGTTATTTGGTGGGTTAGTTTCTTTAATGGTTGATAAATACACTAAGATGGCCGTGTGTCATTTTATGTTATACTTCCTATCCATATTACACGAACTTTTAAATGGAGTACACGTACGCGGACATTAACCGTACATTGCCAACGTCACAGGTCAATGTCACGTTGCTTATCATAATTATAAATATTACATTTTCTCACGATTCGATAGCCCCAGGGTGGTCCGGAATGATCGCTTATAGGTATACATGTAAACCAGCGGAAGCTATTAAAGAAACTAACCCGCCAAATATGGGCAAAATTACGCTATAAACCCGTTTATCAAAACTCTATCTAGGTATTCAGGTCATAAAATAATGTATAAGTGCCGGTTAAAAGTACAGGTTTGTTTACGGGTTCTTAAAAAAAAAACTGATTGAATATGTGTAAAATGAATTATGAGCCGGTAACTCTTAATTCAACTTTCCAGTTTTGGGGTTTGGTCTAGCTGGTTGAAACCCGTTTATATTGTGTCTAGAGAGTTTAGATTCTCAAAATATGTAAGTTATATATATACCTCGTCGTCAATAGGTTGAGAACTGTTGTACATAGGTTGTACAATTTTCTGTTGTTAGCGGGATAACTGCTTTAAGACGATAATATTACTTGTATTTGTCTATGTAAAATCCGAGCATGTTCAAATAAACATAATTTGAAGGTTATTGAGAGCCACAACGGTGTCATGGGCCTAAATATCCTTATACAATCTAAAGTTATATATGGTTGTGAATGATGGAATTCATTACGTGGTCCAGCATTAATTCCATTAAGCGATGGGAAAGCTTATATTAGCAGGATTTTATAACGGCCTAATCGACAATAAAACAAGTATAACAACTTGTTTTACTGAAATAATGCGATAACCTGTTTACAATTACCTATTAAATGTTTTAATTTTACAATGTGCAAACTTTTTAAGCCGAAAATAAGGTTTTATTTCATACTCCAGTCAATCCCGTTTACGCTTCTTAGAGAAGTGTTGGATGTGGTATACATGGTATAGCAAAAAAGTTAATACTTGGACCACGTAATGTCATTAACACTTTCTAAGTTATTACAAATAGCAGGGAGTAAGTATACTTACTTCCTGCAAATAGACAGAGTCGCACTGCTTACAATTCGCAATGGAGCAGTAACTATCGGTTATCTCCCTTGAATCTGTGCATTTCTGCACGTGATATGGCTTGCGTGTATTTGAGGACTTTATAACATTCATATGCTTGACCTCTGAAAGAGAGCCATATATATAAATGGACAATTTCCTGTATAATTAGCAGTTACCCAATACGATCTTGTAAAACTACTATTGCTATACGTGTTTGCAAAGTCTCGTAGAATCTTTAAAAGCCTCACCAAAATCGCACCCAACTTTGCTGGAATTTCAACCAAACAATTGTCCCCAGGCCTTGGTTCTGAATCCGCGGTTTCAAACAACCAAGCGTCTCAGATCATGATGAGGACTATGTTCTAGCAAAGATCATATTCATGTTTCTCTATATAAGGTAATGCAGTGCTCAGACCGATCAGATCCAATCGTGACGATCCGGGTTCAATTCCCGACTAGGGAACATTTGTTATCGTGAATTGTATACAGGACCTTCATGCGTACATGTTTAATATTTGATACAATATACTCGTTGGATAGCGTCATAGTACAAAAAAACTGCGCGAAGTAATAAATACACAATACCAAATCGGAAATTTTTACCGGTTTTCGCGACATTTTGAAAACACTTGATCTCCCCATCCTTTAAACTATGTGCTCGGATGACTGTGATGCACGTGACCGCTTGGTTTACGTTCCAATTAAGTGTCTTGCCCATAGACACACCGACGATTTTGAGAAACAAAGAAATATTGGTACACAATGTTTGATGTTCATGACTGCATTGACATCAGATTCTAAATTGCAATTCTAAAGTAACTTTGAAATGTAGCTCATGCAAGTTTGGATTTTAAGCAACGGTCAACCCGCCTTAGTAAAGCGGTATGGTGACTGCATGTGTAACCTCACGTTGGGCGCCACCACATATAACACATGGTGAAAAATCTTTCCTCAACCGGAACTCGAACCCAGGGTCTCTGGTTTAACGTACCAGCGCTCTAGCAAATGAGCTATCGAGGACATACGGCTAGGAATCGATTATTTACCATTTACCTGTAACCGGTTACATACACCCCTACCAGACTGAAATTAGTCACTGAATTTCTAATTATACAGGAGAACCACTGCTGGTGTTTCTCAGGATGCTCCCGGACGAGCCCCCAAATTTAACAGGTGGTGAAAAAATCGTTCCTTAACCGGGACTCGAACCCAGGGTCTCTGGTTTACCGTACCAACGCTCTACCAATTGAGCTATCGAGGACATACGGCTAGGAATCGATTATTCACCATTTACCTGTACCCGGTTACACATGTAAAATGTATGTATTAAGACAAATAAAAACAAAAGACAGCTTATACATAAATTAACCTTGCATTCAAATAAATACATTTGCAAATGACATTCTTTCAATCATTACATTCATAATAAATTAAGCATATAAGGTAACCCCAAATAATTTAAAAACTATAAAGACCAGTGAAGCACCAAAAGTGGTGATTGCGAATTCAACAGTTTAACTAAAAAATCTAAGTAAGAAAGGGAGATAATTGAGGTCATTTACTTGACCGAGTTATGGTTCTTGTTATATAACATTGTGTAATGAAAATGAACAAGGTGCCAAGTTTCAAAACTGTTGGACAATTAGTTTTTGAGAAATAAGGAAACACGAAAACGTTAACCAAAACGTCAAAACGCGTAGACGGACAGACAGACGGAAATCACCAAACTATAAACCTGGATTTGCTACGCAATCCGGCTAAAAATTAAAACAAACAACTTAATGCATAATATAAGGCAATGGCTTAAAACATGACCGTTGCCCTGACCAGTGATGTTCTAGTTATGACATCAGTATTAACCATTGACAGATGCTCATTTTCTAGACATTTTAAGTAAGCGAAGCAACACGGAATAATTATATTGTTGTATTACCCTGTTGAGTTACAAAACTGTATGACATTATAGAACTGTAATATTAGTTTAGTAGTGACCATACATTTAGTCATGACGAAAAGCAGTCACCAATGAGATCATATTATATAACAAAAAAATAAATAACGCATTGAATAGTATAATCTGCTGATAAAAAGGACACTATTTGGTGTGATGATGCTTTTTATAGTCTAGATCATCTGCGAAGCTTGTTTTTTTTAAGATAAACGTCTAGAATGTTTCCACTTAAAGAAATGAAGCGTCATCCATTTTGCCGAAATTCTGGTATCGTTTTTGATTGTCTGGCACAGAAACATCTTTAATCCAAGATAGACAGAAAGACAGAAATGCAATGTGCAAAGAGGAAAAAATCGTCATTAAATATGAATGGTCAAACATACTATAATAAAACAATGGACGTGATTGTGGTTTCGGTATCACATTTGTTCTGCACAAAGGGTAAATACGTTGTATTTAAAATCAAGCGTCAAAGATGATCAAGACTAGTCCTGTTATGGTCCTCTCTGTTGTATTTGCTGTATCTGTTTCGTCTAGCTCTGTGAACACGAGGCGAGAAAGTGATTGTTTTAGTTTTAATTGCAGTTGTACAGTTTTCATAGGTTTTTCAGATAAAATAATGTTCAAAAATCATTTTTCTGTTATTTTCCTTTAATATCCTGATTTTCGATTACATTTTACAACTGCTGCAATAGTCTCGTCTGCTATCCGTCTTAAAACTTAGGCTGGTACTTATAATACGGTCCGCCGTATCCGCCCTTTCCGCCCGTTCCGCTCAATTGGCCTCGGTCGTACATATACCAGAAAAGTGTCAGGAATCCCAAAAGTCCGATCTGTTTAGATCTGAAAAGAAAGTAGACAATACAAAAAAAAGGCAGACGAGACTCAAAGGTAACCATGGTAACGGACAAAAATGTTAAAGTAGCGCTTACATCTGACACACACCCCACACACTCCACCACACCCACAAGCACCCCCCCCCCCCCCACCCTACCCCCACCAACCCAACCCCTAAGTAATGGGGAAATTACACTTAAAACAGATTATCAAAATTATATTCAGATATTCAAGTCATACAATAATGTATATGTGCCAATTAAAAGTAACGGTTTATTCAATGGTTCTTAAAATACCCTTAACTGAATATGCGTAAAATGAACTTGGTAACTCTTAATTCGACGCTCCAGTTTGGGTTTGACCTGTCTGGTGAATGCCATTTATATTGTGTATATAGAGTTTAGATTCTCAAAATATGTAAGGTATACATACACCTCGTTGTCATTAGGTTTAGAAACGGTGTACATGTGTTGTAAAAAAAGGATAGGGACTTTAAATTACATTGTAATGCAGAACTAAGTTCACGGGTTCTCTTAATGTGCATCAATTTGTTGTTTTATGCCACTGAAACCCCATGAAACCTGTTTTTATAAGATGTGTATTTGTGTTATTTTAAGAAGTGGATAAGATTAATAAATTAAAACTTTACTAGTAGTTTAATAATAAACACTGAAAAGTGGTTCCCTTGGAAGCAATAAACACAAACAAGGGATAAAAGTAGCAGATTCGGTTTTATTGAGTCTGTTCATGAGAGGTAATGTAAGGTGCAACACCTCCCACGCCTCCTAGCACCGGCTTAAGCGATATTCTACTTCAAAGCCACAAAGCTTGGCTTGATAATTCCAAAGGATCAGTAAGTAATAACACTTCTGATTTGTAGTCGGGGCAACTTTTTACGGCCGCCATACAGCACTAAACAAACGCTAGAGTGAATGTCAATAAATACTGAAAAGTGGATCCCTTGGAAGCAACAAACACAAACAAGAGATAAAAGTAGCAGTCTCGGTTTTCTTGGGTCTGTTCATGAAATGTAATATAGAGTGCAACACCTCTCACGCCTTAATGATCCAAGGGATCAGTAAGTAATAACGATACTGATTTTAGGCGGGGCAACTTTATATATATCAGCGAAACAGGCAGTTTAGTAGAGTGGTAGTAAACAAAATACGTTTAATTTTGGAATTCGGTTGAGAAATGAAAGTTTCACATGCTAAAGTTGTTTTTATTTTCAATGTAAAATTCGGCTCCATCAAAAATAAGATTTTATTTTAAAATTTCTATCCAAAAAAAGGGGTTATTGGGATGGATAAACCTTAATTAAGACAACTTGAAAGTTTTATCACAACAAATTAAAATTAACACCGGATATTTGAGAAAGTATAATTTTCTCTTTCTCATGTTAACCTGGGAAAAGCCCTATCAAAAAGTATTTTAGGTTGATGAGTATCTCAACCGATTTTCATAACTAAGGTTTTTGTTTATTTACCACTATAATTCCAGTTCCAATGATACGCAAGTTCATTTCAATATCGTTATTTCCTCCATGCAGGAGAATATATCGTATGGTCATAACAAACAAAGATTATGTGAACAGAGAGAGAGAGAGAGAGACAGAGACAGAGACAGAAAGAGAGAGAGAGAGAGAGAGACAGACAGAGACAGACAGACAGACAGACAGACAGACAGACAAACAGACAAACAGAGAAATTGACAGGGGGTTCAAAAGGTCAAATACACTAAAATTCAATTACACTGTCATTTTTCGATATTTTTGCACATAACTTGGTGTATGTAATCGTCTATGAAAGATAAACAACATATCAAACGATTTTATTATTTCGAACTCGGACGTCTGCCCGGTGGGTGCTGGGGCCCGGAAATATGGTTGCCCGACGCCACGGGCAAGTGGGTTTGCGGTGCGGGCAGGTGACTTACGTAAATATGGTTGACCGTCACTTGCCCGGTGGACGTTTCAGCATTAGATAACAAATCATGGGAAAATTTGCCTTGACTGTGAAGTTTGCCAATAATTGCTAGGAATAAACTACTCGTCACTTTCGCCGCGAGCAATTACTGGTAATTACTGATAAGTCACGCGGCAGATCAGATGGTGTTGTCACTTTGTATATCGGTCAGTGTGTCGTAGTGACCCAAGTAATCTTCTGTTCAATAATTTAAAAATCATGACGCAACACTTGACCTTGTACTGTATCCATATTATCCATTTAAATAACTGACGTATTTTTATCAGCCAATGAATTAACTCCTGCTCCTACCACGTGGTAAATTAAAACAATGGCGATTCAGTTGGACCAATTGTAAACAAGTAGGGCAATTAAATGATTTAGGCAATTTGACGGCGTTGTTTGATGAGCAAAGAGACTATCAACGCATGTCGTTATGAATAGGTGTGCATCTGTTTTTTTTTCAAAATGCCATGTTTTTTTTTAATGAATTCCGAGATCATGGCGGAATGGCGTGTTTTTGTTTGAAGCATGTTTGCCATTGTATCCAAGATCTGCTGTCGACCTTGGATAATTATTGAAGAATTGGCATCTCAAAAGATAAATAACAGGGAAAAAAATACATA